>AWOL01S0005671.1:0-16452 GCA_000715115.1 Nicotiana otophora | reverse complement strand
GTATATGCAAGGTGACGAGTGTATATCTATTGGCATGGATTTAAGCATGCAGAGACGACCATTTAATTACATGTTTTCAATTATATTATGCCATTTGTTACTCCCAGTTATTACTTGTTTCATGCTTTAATTGCTACATGTCTTTACTTGTAAAATACATTCTTTTACTTGTTACATGCCTCTATTTGCTACATGTTCAATGTATCCATGCCTTTATTTATCGTCCGCTCTTACTTGTTCCATGCTCAACATATTATTAGATAGATCCTATTACTTGTCTCATGCCTTTACTTGTTCATTTGTCTTTACTTGCATTATATTTCCCTTTTAATTTTTATTGATTTGTCTTAGAGAATTTATATGTTTTGGTTCCTTTTTATGTACATTGTGAGATACGCCATATATGTTTGTAGCATATATGTATATATGCGGATCGGGTTGCATGGCGCAATGGGTGTGTGTGTGTGTGTGCGCGTGCACGTGTGTGTGTGTGTGTCTATATATATATCAGGACCCAACTCTCACTGGAGCCGCGACGGCGCCTAAGTACTATTTGTTAGGCAAGCCAAAAGTCACACAATTACAACGAGTTCGAATTAACACGATTTAATAAACTCAACAGTTAAAATATTATGAAATAACTGATGAAAACAACAACAATACAACTGCAACCTTTCCAAAGATCTTGTGTTAACGAGTACACACGCAATACTAACAATCAAATACCAGGCCAAATTCTAAATACAAATGTCTCAATAGTAGAACAGTAATAGTAGAAATAAGGAATGAGAACTTCAAGGTCTGCTGATGACATAGCAGCTACCTCGTAGTCTCTCGGAAGCTGGTAGCAATAAACTCTAGAGTTCACCTCGTCCGGAAGTACCTGGATCTGCACACGAAATGCTGAGTGTAGTATGAGTAAAATTGACCCCATGTACTCAATAAGTAACAAAACTAACCTTAGATTGAAAGCACTGACAAGCTCAGAAGAAACAATCAGAGACCACTATTAATAACTAATAACTTCTCAGATATAAAGGAATACAGTGTAAGCGTGTAGCTCAATGATATCATGTTCATCTGGTTCACATATCAGGAATCGAGCTCTCTCACTCAAAATGTGATATAATGACCAAACCCTTGAAAGAGAGATGTAAAATAGTCTGCCCAGGCTTAGCCTTCGTGATTGCGGACCCATCCTCGCGATCACGAAGAACAAACTTCCACCTCCTCCAAAAGACTCTACGTGAATACGACACCATGGTCGTGAATGCGAAGCACAACACGCTCCTAAACTACTCGAATGCGGAAACAACATCGCGGTCGCAAAGACTTACCACCTGACACCCCAATTGAACTGACTGATCCCGATGATCAGTGCCATCCTATTCTTTGCGAATGTGTCACCACTTCATGAATGTCAAATACATGTTGCTTGACATCCACAACACTCTACGATATCGCGTCTTACTCTTCGCGATCGCAAATGAGAAAACAAGATATCAGATATCAGCTATGCCAAACATGAATAAATGGTCCGAAACTCATCTGAAATACACCCGAGGCCTCCGGGACCCTATCCAATCACTGAAACCAATCCCAAAACATATCATGAACCTACTCGAGGCCTCAAATCACACAAAGCAACATCAAAACCACGAGTCGCACCTAATTCCAGCCTAATGAACTTCCAACTTCAAAAACTCATGCCGAAACACATCAAGACAACCCTGAAACACCCCTATCTTTTGCATTCAAGTCCCAAATAACATAAAAGACCTATTCCAACTTCGAGAACTAAAATTTGAGCCCAATATCGACAAAGTCAATTCTCAGTCAAACCTATCAACCTTCCAAACCTTCAACTTTCCAACTTTCACCAAAAAGAACCAAACCACCCTACAAACCTCCAAATCCAATTCCGGACATAAGGCTAAGTCTAAAATAACAGTACGAA
Organism: Nicotiana otophora; assembly: GCA_000715115.1. Taxonomy (NCBI): domain Eukaryota; kingdom Viridiplantae; phylum Streptophyta; class Magnoliopsida; order Solanales; family Solanaceae; genus Nicotiana; species Nicotiana otophora. The sequence continues at coordinate 14,495 of AWOL01S0005671.1, read as the reverse complement.
GCTATTGGAATCATCAAAACATCATTCCAGGGTAGTCTACACAAAAGTAAAACTCTGGTAACTCTTTCAACCTAAGCTTCTAACTTTGAGACTATGTTTCCCAATTCACTCCAGGACCTTCCCAAAACCAAACCAACCACCCCCAAAAGTCATATAACCATAGATGAACACAGAAGAGGACATACATAGGGGAACAGGGTTACAATACACAAAACGACCAGCCGGGTCATTACCTTCTCCCCGTCTAAAATAAATGTTCATCCTCGAATGGGTCTAGAATCATACCTAAAGTCTCATAAAGGTGAAGTTATCTGATAAGCATCTCCTCCTCGGTCTCCCATGTGGCCTGCTCTACTGGCTAACCTCTTCATTGCACCTTAACAGACGTTATATTCATTGCCCTCAACTTCCGAACCTACCGATCCAAAATGGTCACCAGCTACACATCATATGTCAAATCCCTATCTAACTGCACCATGATAAAGTCCAAAACATGTGACGGATCACCATAATACTTTAGAACATAGAAACAAGATATACTGGGTGAACACCCGATAGACTAGGTGGCTAGGCAAGTCTGTAGGCCACCTCTCCAACTCTCTCAATAACCTCAAAAGGGCCAATATACCTAGGACTCAACTTCCCCTTCTTCCCGAATCTCATCACACCCTTCATGGGCAATACTCTGAGCAGAACCTTTTCACCCACCATATATGCAACATCATGAACATTTTTGCCAGCATAACTCTTATACTTGGACTATATTGTACGAATCTACTCCTGAATCACCTTCATCATCTCTAAGGAATCTCAGACCAAATCAGTGCCAAATAGTTTAGACTCCCTAGGCTCAAACCAACCAATCGGAGAACAACATCTCCTCCCATATAAATACTCATAAAGAGCAATTTGGATACTCGATTAAAAGCTATTATTATAGGCGAACTCTGCTAATGGAAGAAACAAATCCCATGAAGCTCCAAAATTGATAACACAAGCACGTAACANTGCTCCTGAATCACCTTCACCATCTCTAAGGAATCTCAAACCAAATCAGTGCCAAACAGTTTAGCCTCCCTAGGCTCAAACCAACCAATCCGAGAAAAACATGTCCTCCCATATAAGGACTCCTAAGGAGCAATTTGGATACTCGATTAAAAGCTATTATTATAGGCGAACTCTGCTAATGGAAGAAACAAATCCCATGAAGCTCCAAAATTGATAACACAAGCACGTAACATGTCCTCCAATATCTGAATAGTGCGCTTGGACTACGAACACTCCATGACGCCGAACATTCTCACGATTGTAAATATGAGTCAATCACTCTGAAGAATAGGAAGTCATCACTGGAATGAAGTGTATGGACTTAGTCAACCGGTCCATACTAACCCAGACTGCGTCATATTTCTTTAAGGTCCGTGGTAAGCTTACCACAAAATCCATAGTGATGCGCTCCCACTTCCACTCTGGTATCTCCGATCTTTAACTCAACCATCCCTGCTTCTGATGCTCATACTTCACCTATTAGCAATTTAAACATCGGGATATATAATTAACAATATCTTTCTTCATTCTCCTCCATGAATAGTATTGTTTCAAGTCATGGTACAGCTTCGTAACACCTGATTGAATGGAATAGCGCAAGATGCGAGCCTTCTTAAGGATCAAATCTCTCAACCCATCAACAATTGTAACACAAATTCAGCCTTGAAGCTGCATAACACCATCATCATTTATCACAACCTCTTTAGCACAACCTCGTTGCACTATGTCTTTCAATGCCAATAAGTGAGGATCACCCAACTGGAAAGCCTTGATACACTCCAACGACTGACTATCACAACGCAAGCAAGAATGAGGCTAGGCTCCGAAACAATCCATCTCACAAACAGACTGGCAAAATCTTGAACATTCGTGGTGAGTGGCCTCTCTACTACTGGTAAATATGCCATGCTGCCCATACTCTTAGCCTTCCTAGTCAATGCATCGTCCACCACATTTACCTTACTAGATGATATAATATGCTGATATCATAGTCTTTCAGCAACTGTGATCATATTCGCTACGGCAAATTAAGATCCTTTTTCTTGAACATATGCTAGAGACTCCGATGGTTGGTATAGACCTCACATGGAATGCCATTTAGATAGTGCCTTCAAATCATCAACGCATGAGCAATGGCTGCTAACTCTACGCACATGGTAGTTCTTCTCATAAACGTTCAACTGTGGAGACGCATAGGTAATCACCCTACCGTCCAGCATCAACACCGTTTAGAGCCCAATAGGCGACGCATCACAATGTACGGTGTAAGATCCCAAACTTGTAGGCGACACCAATACTGGGGCTGTAGTTAATGTAGTCTTGAGCTTCTAAAAGCTCACCTCACACTCATCAGACCAACTAAAAGGAGCACCCTTCTAGGTCAATCTAGTCAAACGTGTAGCAATGGACGCGAAACCCTCCACAAAACTGTGATAATAACCCGCCAAATCTAAGAAGATCCAAATCTCTGGGCCTGAAGATGGTATAGACCAACTCTAAACTGCTCAATCTTCTTCGGATTCACCTTAATCACATCACTAGACACCATGTGCCCCAAGAACACCATTGAATTGAGCTAAAACTCACACTTAGAGAAGAGCATAAAGCTTCTTCTCCCTGAATATTTGGAGTACGATCCTTAGATGCTGCTCATGATCCTCCTAGTTACGTGAGTACACCAATATCTCATCAATGAATACCATGATGAAAGAATCAAGATATGGCTAGAACACATTGTTCGTCAAGTGCATAAAGGCCGTTGGGGAATTGGTCAGTGTAAAATACATCAACAAAAACTCATAGTGACCATAGCAAGTCCTGAATGTTGTCTTCGGAATATCTAAATCCCGAATTTTCAACTGATTGCAACCTGACCTCAAATCAATCTTCGAGAACACTCTAGCACCCTGAAGTTGATCAAATAAGTCATCAAGGCATTGTTGTGGGTACCTGTTGTTATTAGTAACATTGTTCAGCTGCTTGTAGTCAATACACCTACTCATAGTACCATCCTTCTTCCTCACAAATGGAACCAGAGCACCCCAAGGTGATACACTAGGCCTGATGAAGCCCTTATCTAGTAGTTCCTTCAACTCCTTCAACTCTATAGGTTCCATGCGGTACGGTGAAATAGAGATGGGCTAAGTCTCGGTACCAAGTCAATACCAAAATCAATTTCTTTGTCGGGTGACATGCCCGACAAAACTGCTGGAATCACATCTGGAAAATTAATCCCTACTAGAACTAAATTGACGATAGGTGTATCAGTACTAACATCCCTCACAAAGGCCAAGTACGCCAAACATCCCTTTTCAACCATTCGTTGAGCCTTCAAATGTGAAATTACATTACAAGGAACATAATCCAGGGATCCTCTTCACTCCAACCTCAGCACCCCCGGTATCGCGAATGTCACGGTCTTAGCATGAAAATCAAGGATAGAGAGATATGGCGACAACTAATCCATGCCACAAATTACATAAAAATCAACCATGCTAAGTAATATACATGGTCTACAACAATAGAATCACCCACCGACGTAGATACATGAACAAACATAGTTAAAGAATCACGAGGCATATCCAAATAACGAGCTAATTATGATGACATATATTAATAAATGGAACCCGGATCAAATAATACTAAAGCTTTCCTGATGCACACTAAAATAATACCTATGATCACAATAACAGAAGCAACCACCTCTAGTCTGGCAGGAAATACATAGAAACGATGTTGAACACCACCTCACTTACCTCCCCCTCCGGGGAGAACTCGACCCACACGACCTCTACCCCAAGCTGGCTGGGCGGGTGGTGTAGCAACTAGTGCAAGAGTCATAGTCTGGCCTCCCTATGTGTCGTCTTAGGGTGCACCGGTTATGTTTGTGAAAAGGAAAGATGGTACTATACGGATGTGCATTGACTACAGGCAGTTGAATAAAGTTACAATAAAAAACAGGTATCCTTTGATGTGCATTGATGATTTATTTGACCAGCTCCAAGGAGCTAGAGTATTTTTCAAAATTGATTTGAGGTATGCGGATTACCAGTTGAAATTTGGGATTCGAATATGCTTAAGACGACATTCAAGACCCATTATGGATACTATGAATTTCTCGTGATGTCTTTTCTGCTGACAAACGCCCCAACAACATTGATTCACCTAATGAACAGTGTATTCAAGCCGTATCTTGATTCTTTTGTCATAGTATTTATTGATGATATGCTGGTGTACTCACGTAGCCATAAAGAGCATGCACAACATTTAAGAATTGTACTACAGAGGTTGAAGGAGGAGAAACTTTATGCAAAATTCACCATGTGTGAGATCTGGCTTAGTTCAATAGTATTCTTGGGACACATGGTGTCTAGAGAAGGGATTCGTGTAGATCTAAGAAAGATAGATGCAGTTCAGAGTTGGCCCAAGCCATCTTCAGCTACTGAAATTTGGAGTTTTCTTGGGTTGGTCGGATATTATCGTCGCTCTGTGGAAGGTTTCTCATCCATTGCCGCACCTACGACTAAATTGACCAAGAAACGTTCTCCATTCAGGTGGTCAGATGAGTGTGAAGAGAGCTTTTAGAAGCTCAAGATTGCCTTGACCACAACTCCAGTTCTAGTTTTGCCTTCAGCGTCTGGTTCTTAACATTTTTATTGTGATGCTTCTCAGACTGGTATTGGGTGAGTCTTAATGCAGGAAGGTAGAGTAATTGCTCATGCTTTGCTACAGTCGAAGCCACATGAGAAGAACTACCATGTTCATGATTTAGAGTTGGCAGTTATTGGTCATGCATTAAAGATTTGGAGGCACTATCTCTACGGTGTGTCTTGTGAGGTATTTATAGATCACCGGATCCTACAACACTTATTCAAATAAAAGGATCTAAACTTGAAGTAGCACAGATGGTGGGAGCTTCTAAAGGACTATGATATTACCATTTTGTATCATCCCGGGAAGGGCAATATGGTGGCCGATGTCTTGAGTAGAAAGCCGGTGAGTATGGGTAGTCTTGCATTTATTCCTGTTGGTGAGAGACCCCTTGCATCCGATGTTCGGGTTTTAGACATTCCGTTCGTGAGGTTAGATGTTTCGGAGCCCAATCGGCTTCTAGCTTGTATAGTTTCTCGGTCTTCCTTTTATGACCGCATCAGAGAGCACCAGTATGTTGATCCCCATTTGCTTGTCCTGAAGGACATCGTTCAGCACGATGATACCAAAGGTGTTACTATTGGAGATGATGGGGTGTTAAGGATGCAGGGTCGGATTTGTATACAGAACATAGATGGGCTGCGTGAGTTGATTCTTGAGGAGGCCCACAGTTCACGTTATTTCATTCACCCAGGTGCCGCAAAGATGTATCATTACTTGAGGAAGCATTATTGGTGGAGAAGGATGAAGAAAGATATAGTGGGGTTTGTAGCTTGGTGTTTAAATTGTCAGCAGGTGAAGTACGAGCACCAGAGATCAAGCATATTGCTCCAGAGACTTGAAATTTTGGAGTGCAAGTAGGAGCGGATCACCATGGACTTCGTAGTTGGGCTCCCACGGACCTCACGAAAGTTTGATGCTATTTGGATGACTGTGGATAGATTGACCAAGTCCACACATTTTATTCCAGTCGGTACTACTTATTCTTCGAAGCGGTTAGCTGAGATTTATATCCTCGAGATTGTTCGCCTTCACGATGTGCCAGTGTCCATCATTTCAAATAGGGGCATGCAGTTTACATCACATTTTTGGAGAGCAGTGCAACGAGAGTTAGGTACACAGGTTCAGTTAAGTACATCATTTCACCATCAAATGGATGGATAATTCGAGCGCACTATTTAGATATTGAAAGATATGTTACGCACTTGTGTTATCGATTTCGGGGTTTCTTCGGTTCAGTTTCTGCCGCTGGCAAAGTTTGCCTATAATAACAGCTACCAATCGAGCATTCAGATGGCAACGTATCAGGCTTTATATGGGAGATAGTGTTAGTCTCCGGTAAGTTTGTTTGAGCCGGGTGAGGCTAGGCTATTACGTACTGACTTAGTTTAGGATGCTTTGGAAAATGTTAAATTTATTTAGGATTGAATATGCACGTCGCAACCTAGACAGAAGAGTTATGCTGACTGGAAGGTTCGTGATATTGCTTACATGGTAGGAGAGAAGGTACTCAAAACATCACCTATGAAGGGTGTTATGTGATTCAGGAAGAAGGACAAGTAGATTCCTCGGTATATTGGGCCTTTTGAGGTACTTGAGAGGATTAGAGGGGTGGCTTATAAACTTGCACTGACACCTAGTCTATCGGCAGTTCATTTAGTGTTTCATGTATCTATGCTCTGTAATTTGACTTTAGCAAAGTTCACCTGATGTTTTGGACTTTAGCACAGTTCACCTGGATGTTAATTTGACTTATGATGTGGAGCCGCTGAGTATTTTGGATCGACATGTTCGAAAGTTAAGATGAAATAACATAGCCTCAGTGAAACTGTAGTGGAGAGGTCAGCCAGTCGGAGAAGCTACTTGGTAAACTGAGCGGGAGATGCAGAGCAAATATCCACGCCTATTTGACACTCCAGGTATAATTCTAAACCCGTTCGAAGATGAACATTTGTTTAAGACAAGGAATGTAATGACCCGACCGGTCGTTTTGAGTATAACAGCCTTGTTTCCCCATTTACTGCTTATTCTGTGTTCTATTATAGTTATGTGACTTGTCGTGGAGGTTTCAGAATGAATTGGAACACTTAGTTCCAAGATTTAGAGCTTAAGTTAAAAAAATTGACAAAGTGAAGAATTATGTGTAAACGGCACCGGAATGCAATTTTGATGGTTCCAATAGCTCTGTATGGTGAATTCTGACTTAGGAGTGTGTCTGGATATATATTTAGTAAACTTTTGCTTGAAATGGAGAAAATAGAAAATTTAAATTTGGAAGTTTGACCAGGGAGTTGACTTTTTGATATCGGGGTCAAAATCCAATTTTGAAAATTTGAATAGGTCCGTTATGTCATTTATGACTTGTGTGCAAAATTTGAGGTCAATCGGATTTGATTTTATAGGTTTCAGCATCGAATATACAAGTTGGAATTTGTTAGTTTTCATTAGTCTTTAATAGGGGAATGATTCATGTTTTTAGCATTGTTTGATGTGATTTTAGGCTTCGACTATGTCCGTATTATGTTTTTTGACTTGTTGGTGTATTTGGTTGAGGTCCAAGGGGCCTCGGGTGAGTTTCGAATAGTTAAAGGATCGAATTTTGGACTTGGAGTTTTGCTTAAGTTTTTCAAGTGCACTCTCTGGTTTTCTTCTACGCGATCATGTAAGAAGGTCCGCGGTTGTGCAGGCTAAATTGGACAACTTGAATTGTTTTGCTATGCGATCGGTTAGGTAAGTCCGCGATTGCGAATCTGTTGGCCTGTAGTACTATGCGAATGAGTGGATTAAGCCGCATTCTCATAGAGTCAAGAAGGCAATTGGAAAATTCACGCCCTGTGCTATGCAATCGCGTAGGGTGGAGGAAGCTGTGCTTCACGATCACATAAGATACAATTATGGCAGGGGAAAATTTTTCTTCGCGAATGCGTGAGTTTGTCCGCGATCGCATAGTGGAAATGATTGGGCAGCAAAACTTATGTTATGTTCATCTCATTTTCCATTTTTGACACTTTGGAGCTTGGGGAGAGGCGAGTTTCGGGATATTTTCAATGGAAACATCGGGGTAAGTGTTCTTAACTCAATTTTGGTCAAATTACCCGAATCTATAGTTATTGTTAGCATTTAATTGGTTTCTTAAGTTGCTAAAAAATTATGAAAACTATTAAGGTTAAATTGAAGATTTTAGGGTTGAGTTGATGTTGGAATTTGGTAAACTTTATATGGTTGGACTCGTGGTTGGATGGACGTTCATATTTTGTGACTTTTGTCGGGTTTTGAGACATGGGCCCCACTGGCAATATTTGAGTGGAATTTCAGATTTTTTGGAAAATGTATATTTTTATATGGAATTAATTCCTATAATTTGTGTTGATTGTATCGAATTAATTGTGAATATATTCGAGGCGTTCAGAGTCTTGATTCGCGAGGCATGGACAGATTGGAATAAAGAATTACAGGGTTTGAGGTGAGTAACATTTCTAAACTTTGTTCTGAAGGTATAAATTCCCGAAATTACGTGTTATGTGACTGGTTTGAGGTGACGCACATGCTAGGTGACGGGCATTTGGGCGTTCATCGTAGAATTTGTGACTTAAATTGATTCCGTGAAATTTCATAATCAAACAATCATGTCATTATCCACATATCCTCCACATGTTAGAGGAATTGAGCTGAGACTCATATTAAAGCTCTTGTTTAGACTACGTGTTGATATTTTTGGACGGTGGGTGAATTAATTGTTTAATAATTTAACTTACACTCAACCACATCTATTATTTGCATATCATATCTCAGTCTCTGTTGCCATTCATTGATACATCATATCATTTTGTCGGGCTGATCGTCATGACATTGTGAGCTTGAGAGACTGGAGAGGTTAATGATTGAGTGAGGCCGAGAGACTGATTGTGAGTTATATTTTTGAGATCGGGCTGGATGCCGCAGCATGATCTATTGATTTATGCTCGTACCTGGCTTATTATATCGCTTGGATTGACGGAGCCCCTTCGTAGTCGGCACCCCACACAGTGAGTGCATTGGATATTATATTTGGGATGGAGTTGCCTGGGCATGGAGTTGCCATATATATTCACATTTGGGATAGTGTTCTGAGGGCATGAAGTTTCCTTGTTTATTTATATTTGGGATGGACTTCCCAGGGCATGGAGTTGACTTATTTATTACATTTGGGATGGAATTCCCAGGTCATGAAGTTGCCTTCTTTCATTTATATCTAGGATAATTTGTTCATATACAGTACTGAGTGACTAACTGTTAGTTTCTATTTATATTGAGGGATGGATCTTCCCTGGGTTGGACCTGCTCCTGCAGTACTAAGTGATTGAGTACTCTAAGAGTGTGAGTATGTGATGCTTCCATGGTAGTATACCATATATAGCATGTACATTGGCATGTAGATATAGAGATGTCATATTCCTCATATCATACAACGTTGATTTATTTTGCTTGTACTGAGTAATCTGTTGAACTTGAAAATATGCCTACATTCCTGTACTGTTATTTCATATTGGACTGTACCTGTTGTGCTTGTCACTACTTTCAGCCCAAAGGTTAGTCCCGTTACTTATGAAGTATATGGGTTCGGTTGTACTCATACTACACTCTACACTTCGTGTGCAGATCCAGGTACTTTCAGATACGGTGGCTGCTAGGTTTTAGAGAATAACTGTTGGAGATTATCGAGGTAGCTTCTTGGCATCCGCAGACCTTGACTCTCTTTTCTTTTAGTTATTTGTAGTATTCTGTATTTCCAGACAGTGTTTTATCAGTCAGACTATGTCACCATTTAGGTGCTCATGTACTCAGTGACATCGGGTTTTGGGAGTGTATTTATATCAGTATTTTTGGTATTTTCTATTAAATCTAAATATTATGTTTTGAATCGTAAAAGAATTTGTGATTTATTTAGGTTGTCGGCTTGCCTAGTAATGCGATAGGCGACATTACGACATGTGAGATTTTGGGTCATGACAGTGTCACATGTTGATTGGGTTAGTATTTATGAGATTTATATGTTTGCTAATTCATTAGTAGTATTGGGAAGGTTTGGAACAAGGTTCTAGTTTATATAAAGATAGTTACCGGTATTGGGTTGCATTACGGGCAGCTATTGTGGCCGGTGGTGTTGATATGGGCTGATTGGTGATGTGTTTCATCATGTGGTTATACCTTGTTTATTTATGCATGATATTTTACGGCAGGTTGCGGTTGATACAATGTGTTTATGCGAAGATCGGGTTTTTGGTAAAATGCTTGGATGTTGTAATTTTGTTCTAAGACTTATTAGTATGGGTGGAAGGAATAATCTTCAATTGAGGTTGTGTTTTTAGGCTTCTGAAGATTGGGGTGACGTGGAATCACCCGTGAGAATGTCTATGGTGATTCCATTCAGTGGTTTGATGACTTCAAAACGGTTCTTAGCATGTTCGAGGACGAAATTTATTTTTTAAGAGGGGGAAATGTAACGACCTGGTCGGTTATTTTAGGTATTGTAGCCTCGTTCCCCTATTTATTGTCTCTTATATGATCATTGTGGTTACGTGACATTCCAGGGTGGTTGGTTTGGTTTCGGGTGTGTTTCAGAGTGAATTGGGACACTTAGTCCCAAATTTGGAAGCTTAAGTTGAAAGAGTTTACCGGAGTTTGACTTTTGTGTAGATGACCCCATAACGGTGTTTTGACTGTTCCGGTTGCTTTGAATACTGATTTTGGACTTAGGCATATGTCCAGATTTGAATATGGAGGCCCGTAAGTTGTTTTGACATAAATAGGCAAAAGTTGGAAAGTTAAAGGTTTGGAAGGTTTATAGGTTTCACTGAGGGTTGACTTTACTGATATAGGGCTTGGATTGTTATTTTGGGAATTGGAATAGGTCATTTAGTTCATTTAGGACTTGCATGGAAATGTTCAGGTCATTCCGAGGTTTTCAGGCTTGTTCGCCGTTAGTTTTCCATTTAGAAATGTTCGTTAGTTCATTAGGCTTAAATAGGGACGTGATTCGCGGTTTTGGTGTTTTTTGATGTGATTTGAGGCTTTGAGTAAGTTCACAGTGTGTTTTGGGATTGGGTGGTGTGATTGGCCAGGGTCCCGGAGGCTTTGGGTGTGTTTCAGATGGGTTTCAGGCCATTTCTTCATTTGTTGGAACTTTTGATTTCTATGCTTCCGGTATCCCTCTTCGCGATGTAGAAGAATGTGTTGCAATCGCGTAGAGTCCTTGCTGGCAGGTGGCTTTTTGCTCTTCGCATTTGCGAAGATAAGGATGCGTTCGCAACGCCTTGGGGTGTTTGTTCATCGTGAACGCGAGTGTAAGTTAATCATGTAAGTTAATCATGTTACTTTTGGGGTTGCAAATATTTAAGATCATGAAATGTAAGTACCAAGAGGGTTTGAAGGATTAGAAGCTAAAATAATCGAAGAAAATAAGTTTCATCAAAACGCCAAATTAGGAATGCTATAACCCATACTATTGGGGTGATACTAGGATGATTAGCATGATAAGGAGGTTATATTATTAGGTATTTTAGTCGTATTATAGTCATGTGTTATGTTTTGTAGTCAAACGAGTTAGGAAACAAAAGTCGACAACAGTTGTCGCAAGTTACGTTGATAATTTTACATAAAAATTAGGTCTAATATTACTGAGATTTTCTCTTAATGTAAATGGATTTGTAGGGTGATCCAACCACCAAATTAAATATATACAAGTCTAGTTTCAAACGTATTAAACCAATCGGTGATACGACATCGGAGTATACAGATATTCGCTTTTTCACAAAACTACAGAAGCAGCTCCTTTTGGGAACCAGAAGTTCGGTTGAAGTTTATCTTGATATATAAAGTTGTAGCCTTCATCTCTAAGGCTCACTTAGACCCAAATCAGACCTAAAAAGTCTATCTATACATCCTAAATACATCCTTGGGGTTTTGAAGCAATTCCATCTTCCGCAATTCAAAATCAAGACACGAACACATCAACGCGATACTTACGACATAGGTAAGACTTTGCCATCCCCCTTTGTCCTTATAACTCGTCTTTTGGAAAGAGATTCGTGGTTAAAGAATATTTTCACCTTTGTATTTTACTTATGCAACCATAACTAAGGTGTGGATAAAAGGTAACATGGTTTGGAAGCAAGAACACAAGAGGTATGTAGGGTTTTCAATTTGTTTTCTGCATGATTTGGTTTAGCTATGTTCTAGCCTTTCTTATTGATCTTTTAGGGTTGTTCAAGGGATATATCATCATGTATTGTATCCTTGTATATTATTTAATTCCACATGTGAATTGGGAAAGGAAATAGTTTAGGTTGGAAGTTCAAAACACAACAAGAGCAAAAGGGCAAATCCCCATTTAGCCTATGCCATCTAGACTTTCATTTGTTCCGTTCCTTTGATGTTTTATGTATACCTAAACCCCATATGATCCTAATAGATACATTTAAGATTACATAATCCTGATTATCATGTATTTATGCTTAGATTATTCCTAAATCGGATTTAGACTTTCATGTCACAAGCTAACCATTATGAGTCGACATTACATTCACAATTTAGTTTTGTCGATTGTTTGACACTATTGTGGATAACTTGATCTCCTTTAGTTTTATTTTATCATATTGGTCGCGTATCCATTCCCCTGTATATTTCAGCGCTTGCTGTTATTTTTGGGGATCATTAAGTTTTAGGGGAAACTCTGTCGAAATATTTGGAAATTCGAAAGGTTAGACAAATCTTGAGTTCCTTGGTTCTAAATTGATTATAAAGGGATCCTAATGAGTTAATTTATCTTAGTATCTCATGTACATACTCAGTTTCTCCCTAAAATGGTGATCGGCTCCTCTGTCCAACGTATGGACAACGAGCGTCAGATTGCATTTGTGATTCTGTTTATGGTTTTCTTCATGATATCTTGAGTCCATATGATGTTGCCACATGTCTTATGCCTCATACATGATTCCATTGATTATGCTTGAGGGATATATCCCAAAACACCAGCAAGACCTATTAAGGCACTAGTACCACCAGTTAGAGTCGTGAGAGGCCGGGGTCATGGTGGGGCCGAGGTGTGGCTCGTACTACAGCTAGAGCAACACATGTGGAGCAGGTTTCAGATACTATTGAGCCAGTGGGACTAGCTCAAGCACTGGCATTGACAATCATTATTCTTGTCCTTCAGGAGGCTTTGGCCCAATTTCTAACTGTTTGCACGAACCTGGCTCAGGCGGTATTTATTCCACTTGCACCAGCTACCTCACAGGCTGGGTGAGGTGCCCAAACCCCCGCCACCCGTACTCTAAGGAAGCTATCTCAAGGTCATCAGACACCGGGAGTGTTACCTGTTCAGCGGGTTGCTACTGCTCGGGCCGATGTTGGTCCACCTTTGATTAATGAGGAGCAGAAGAGGTTTGAGTGGTTTTGGAACCTTAAAGTGACAGATTAAGCTGAGGAGAGTCAGAGGATGCTCAAGATTTTCTAGATAGGTGTCAGTGGATTTTTTTCATAGCGGGTATTTTGGAGACTAGTGGAGTTACATTAACCACGATTCAGTTAACAGGGGCAGCCTGCAGATGGTTGAAGTCGTATGAGTTGAGTAGGCCAGTTGGTGCAGCTCCACTTACAATACATGAGTTCTTAGTTCCCTTTTTAAAGAAGTTTTTCCCACACACTAGCAGAAAGGAGTTTCTTAGAGATTTTGAGCAGCTACGCTAGGGGGATATGACTGTGACTCCGTATGAGATGAGATTTTTGGATCTGGCTCGTCATGCTATATGGTTGGTTCCCACTGAGAGAGAGAGGATTAGGATGTTCATTGATGGCCTCAACTATTGTCTACATTACAGTTTGGCCCGAGAGTCTGAAACGGATGCTAGGTTTGACCAGGTGGTCAAGCTTGTCAGGCGCTTGGCAAAGGTTAGCAGGCTTGAGCGCGAGGAGGGGAAATGCATGAGCCCCGTGGTTTCAGTGGTTCTAGTTGTACCTCATCTGGAAGTCATTCACATCATAACAGAAGTTGTCCTTTTAGGCCCGCACCGTAGAATTCATGACTTAATTGATTATGTGAAAATTTATAATAAAATAACTATGTCATTATCCACATATCCTCCACGTGTTAGAGGAATTGAGTTGAGACTCATATTAAAGGTCATGTGTAGACTACGTGCCGATATTTTTGGGACCCGTAGAGGTCGTGCTGTTGTTGAATTAATTATTTAAAAATATAATTTATACCAAGTCACATCTATTATTTGCATATCATATCTCAGTCTCCGTTGTCATTCATTGATACATCATATTATTTTGATGGGCTGATTTTCATGACATTGTGAGCCTGAGAGATTGGAGAGGATAATGACTGAGTGAGGCCGAGGGCATGGAATCTGCACCCCACACAGTGAGGGCAGCGGATATTATATTTGGGATGGAGTTCCGTGGGTATGAAGTTGCTATATATATTCACATTTGGGATGGAGTGCCCAGGGCATGGGTTGCCTTATTTATTTATATTTGGGATGGACATCCCAGGGCATGGAGTTACCTTATTTATTTACATTTGGGATGGAGTGCCCAGGGCATGGGTTGCCTTATTTATTTATATTTGGGATGGACATCCCAGGGCATGGAGTTACCTTATTTATTTACATTTGGGATGGAGTTCCCAGAGCATGGAGTTGCCTTATTTCATTTATATCTAGGCTAGATTGGTCATATACAGTACGAAGTGACTGACTGTCAGTTGCTGTTTTATATTGAGGGATGGATCTTACCTGGGTTGGACCTGC
>AWOL01S0005667.1:5706-18898 GCA_000715115.1 Nicotiana otophora | reverse complement strand
CAGACTCAGTACGAGCAGTCGTGACCTCAGAGGGGTTGTTATGAGTGTGGTGATACTAGGCATATCATGAGAGATTGTCCCAGACTTGGGAGGGGGGATTTCATCATAACACTCCAGCTACAAGCTTTATTCCAGCTGATACTTCACATGCACAGTCAGATAGATGTGGAGGACGTGCGGGTAGTAGGCGCCTAAAAGGTGGAGGCCCGACCCGTTGATATAATCACTATGATTTGGCTGGGGCCAATACACCAGATGGTGTCGTTACAGGTACGATCCTGATTTTTATTATAAAGGATAATTTCCCTTAATTTGATTCGGTTCTGAATATTGAGGTAAGTCCTCCTATTATGCTCCACCTATCGGTGAGCTTCGTAAATTTGTGACCCGCTTATATGTTTATCCCTGTTGGGAGATTTAAGGATGTGAACCCGTGTCTGTCATTTTATTTTTGTACACCAGTGGGAGATATAGGCCCAAAAGTAATTTTTATGAATTATATGCCCTACCGGTATGAGGGTTCATTATGTGTTGTCAAAACTATTTATGAGTTTTATTGAAAAGAAGAAAGAAAGGAAATTGAAATTTCAGTTGGCACAATGTGCAAAATACTTGTGATTCGGAGTTGAGGACGAGATCCTCGTATTTTTATATAGTGTGAAATATTTACGAGTTTAAAATTTTCCTTTTGTGAAATTTAATTGTACAATGGTATTAATAGAGAGTCCTGCCTGTTAGGCTTATTTGATAATTCGTGTATATTTGTCTGTGCATATTTAGCCATTTTGGTGCTGTAAATATTAAGTTTTGACCTATGAGATGAGTGCCCAGGTGGCGTCAAACGTGGCTCATTAACCCGAGTAAGCAATCATGAGGTCTTCATGCCTCACATTCTGTTGTAAGTGTTGTGAAAATTCAAAATGAGGTGGTGGTTAATATGAGATTAATTGATGATGCTGTAATTAATTATGAACAACTTTTAAGACCAGAGTTGTGGTGATGAGCATACATATGATGTGTTTCATGTCCTGATATCATCATGATAATGCAGTGCTTGTAATACTGAGATTGGTGTTATTGATATATACCTTATGGTATTATGTTGGGTTGTGGATGTGTTGTTAGGAGTTATTTTGGTGTTACTCTGGCAGGTGGATAGGCTCAATTACAGGGGAGACTCTGTCAAAATTTCTGAAACATTTAGGAGTTAGTAAAATTTGGAGGATTGAGATTTGCAAAGGAAGAGATACGTTATGTTAGGTGTATGCGGCGAATGATCCTAAGCGGGGGAGAATGTAACACCCCAAAACATTTTGAAGTACTTCAACGCTATCAAGAAAATTGATGTGTGCATAGGAAAGAGTTGCTATAGCCAGTTGAGACTAATACCGTGTGTTGTTATGAAACATCAGATCTTTTGAAATGTTGGAGTGTAAGAAATTGATCTTAAAGTTTACAAATATGGATAAAAGAAATAATCTCAAATAAGATGATGTTGTCGGGCTTATCTCAAATGCGGTAATGTGGAATCAACCGTGAGTATATGTGTAAAAGTAAAATCATCAATCTGGAAACCTCAGAATAATTCTTAGAACGTTCGAGGACGAACGTTTGTTTAAGAGGTGGAGAATGTAACAACCCGACTTATCGTTTTAAGAATTTACGCCTTGTTCAGTGACTTAAGGTCTCGAGCAGCCTCGCAATATGTATTATGACCCGCGTGTGTGGTCGTGTTTGACTTACGGATGATTCGGAGTGGTTTGGAACACTTGGTCCCTAAGACGGAAGCTTAAGCCTTAGGATTTTGACTGTAGTCGGAACTGTATGAAGACGACTCGGGAATGGAGTTTCGTCGGTTTCGTTAGCTCCGTTGGGTGATTTTGGACTTAGAAGCGTGTCCGGACTGGGATTCTGAGGTCTGTAGCCAATTTAGGCTTGAAATGGCGAAAGTCGAA
Organism: Nicotiana otophora; assembly: GCA_000715115.1. Taxonomy (NCBI): domain Eukaryota; kingdom Viridiplantae; phylum Streptophyta; class Magnoliopsida; order Solanales; family Solanaceae; genus Nicotiana; species Nicotiana otophora. The sequence continues at coordinate 16,943 of AWOL01S0005667.1, read as the reverse complement.
TTTTTGGAGAATTGGACCGGAAGTGGACTTTTTGATATCGGTGTCGGAATCTGATTCCGGAAGTTGGAATAGGTCCATAATGTCAATTATAACTTGTGTGCAAAATTGGAAGTCATTCCGGATTGATTTGATGTGTTTCGGCACAAGTTATAGAAACTAAAAGTTCAAAGTTCATAGATTTTGATTTGGGGTGTGATTTGTCGTTTTGATGCTGTTTGAGGTGATTTGAGAATTCACTAAGTTCGTATGATATTTTAGGACTTGTTGGTGCATTTAGTTGAGGTCCCGGGGGCCTCGGGTGTGTTTCGGGGTGGTTTCGGATCATTTCGGGCTGTTTCAGAACTTTAGTATCTGGTATCTGACTTCTTTCTTCGCGAACGCGAAGAGAGTCACGCGAACGCGAAGAAGGGTTTTGAGGCTGCTGGGATTTGGCCTTCGCGAACGTGAAGGAGAGCTCGCGAACGCGAAGGTATGCCTGACGAACCTACGCGAACGCGAGGGGCCATTCACGGATGCATAGAAGGAAGGAGGGGACTGGTCCTGGAATCATCAGCCTTCGCGAACGCGAAGCTTGAATCGCGAACACGAAGCAGTAAGACCTGAGTGCATCGCGAACGCGAACGTGATGATATGCATGGCAGATCTTCGTGAGCGCGACGCTGATAATGCGAATGCGAAGAAGAATTTGAGGCAGCGAGTTTTTGGCTTTCGCGAACGCGAGGCAGAGGTCGCGAACGCGAAGAAGGCCTATCTAGGCAGAATTAAAAGTCCCAAAAACAGGGGTTTGATTTCATAACTCAAAATTTAATTTGGAGCTCGGTAGAAGGCAATTTTTGGAGAGATTCTTGCGTGGGTGTTTGGGGTAAGTGATTCTTATCCAGTTTTGATTAATTTCCATGATTATGTCTTTGAATCCATCATTTAATTTGGATTTAATGGAGGAAAAATCAAGATTTTTGTAAAATCTTCCAAAAAAGAAAATATAAGATTTGGAAGTCGAGTTGTTATTGGAATTCAATAAAATTAGAATGGTTGAGCTCGTATCAGAATGGGTGTTTGGATTTCATGAAAATTATGTCGGGTTCCGAGAGGCGGGTCTCGCATTGACTTTTGTTGACTTTTTAGAATAAAATTTTAAGTCGACGTATTATTATTCGTAATTATTTCTGATTAATTTTAATGAAGTTAACCAATTAATTTGGATATATTTGAACAACCCAAAGGTCAATTCAAGCAAGAAGGCGATTTTGGAATATCGGCATAACTTCAAAGATGTAAGTGTCTTGCTTAACCTCAAGTGGGGGAAATTCCCCTTAGGCATTGAGTCTTATATGCAACATGTGTAATTGAANGCTCGCGAACGCGAAGGTATGCCTGACGAACCTACGCGAACGCGAGGGGCCATTCACGGATGCATAGAAGGAAGGAGGGGACTGGTCCTGGAATCATCAGCCTTCGCGAACACGAAGCTTGAATCGCAAACACGAAGCAGTAAGACCTGAGTGCATCGCGAACGCGAACGCGATGATATGCATGGCAGATCTTCGTGAGCGCGACGCTGATAATGCGAATGCGNTGTGATGTGATTGTTATTTGATTATTTATAAAATTTCGTGAATTTACTGGTTTGATAATTATTGGAATTTAATTGTATTTTAGAATATTTCCTTTGCAATTAATTAATTAAATGAGCTTAAGAAGAGGTGTTTATATAATTATTGAAAATTTGATCTTTTATGAAGACTCTGCTTTATGTTGAGTAATTTCTATCTCTATTGATTATTTTTGGGTGTTGTGCACATTGTGTGGAGTATTTAGCTATTTGTTGTGAAATTAATTGACTTAGTTGTAGCTTTGGAATTTGGTTGTGGCCATTAGGCCAATTGTGATATGAATTAATTTTTGTTATGTTGCTGTGATAATTTCCCGTGTAAATTGTTGTGTTTTGTGAGTTGTTATTTTAGGGAGATAAGGGTGGCATTTCACCGTTGATATTATGTGGTTATAAGGGTGGCATTTCACTGTTGTTGTATTTGTTGGAATATTGTCTGGGCAGAGCGATAAGGGTGGCAATAGGAGCGATAAGGGTGGCTATTGATATTGTCTGGGCGGAGCGATAAGGGTGGCTATAAGAGCGATAAGGGTGGCTATTGATATTGTCTGGGCGGAGCGATAAGGGTGGCTATAAGAGTGATAAGGGTGGCAATAGGAGCGATAAGGGTGGCTATTGTCAGGGACGATATGTGACGGTGTGGGGTTGTGGTGTTGATGATTTTTATGTGATGTTGTGATTTTCTTATGTTTATATTTATACCTTGTGCAACTTGTCCTGTTGTTAGTAAATTGATAATAATCTGATTTATGTTGAAATTGGGAACCTGTGGCTATTGCCAGGCGATTTATAAAGTGAAATGTGGGCACGAACTGTCGTGAATTGTGATAGGAAATGGGAATATGGGCACGTGAATTGTCCGTACAGTTGTGATATGAAATGGGGGCATAAGGTGTTGTGATGAAATGATAATGATATTTGGCACGTGAATTGTCCATGCAGTTGTGATATGAAATAAGGGTATGAGGTGCCGGGCAAATATGATGATTTATTTATGGGCACGAGGTACCGTGGAAATATGAAAATGGGCCGAGACCCGTATTTACGAAAAATATGAAAATGGGCTGTGACCCGTATTTTGATGATTATGAAATGAGGTGTCACATGGTGACTTTAATTGAAAGAATTATATTCAAAATATTTATTTGGAAGGATTTTTACTTAGAAGGTATTATATAAAAGAATTGCATTTGAAAGATATTTATTTGAGGGAATTATATTTGAAAAGATTTATTGAAAGAATTATATTTGAAATATAATTATTTGAGAAAATTATATTTGAAAGAGAGTTATCTGGAAGAACTATGTGAAAGATATTTATTTGAAGGGCTTGATTTAATTGGGTGTAATTGTGTTTATTAGTTGTTGAGTGATATTAATGGTATTCTTGTTATCTGTTGCGCATATCACTGGCTATTTTATTCTGCCCTTATTATTATTTGGTTCTTATTATTTTGTAAATTATATTGCACATGTTATTAGACTAGTGAGTGTCTTGACTGTACCTCGTTTCTACTCCATTGAGGTTAGTCTTGATACTTACTGGGAACCGTTGTGGTGTGCTCACTCTACACTTCTGCACATATTTGTGCAGAGCCAGGTATTGAAGATAACGGACTTGAGTAGAGTTAAAGTGGGATCGTAAGGATTTAAGGTAGAGCTACTTGGTCGTCGCAGTCCCTTGGAGTCTTTTTATTTCATTGTACTGTTAACTTGTAATCAAACAGTATTGTATATTCGGTCCTCGTGATCATTCTATATATTCAGTTAAAGTTCGTGACTCAGTAATACCAGTTTTGGGAGGTTGTATATTGTAATTATTTCTGCTGTTAGTTTCAAAAAAAAAAAAGAAATAGCTTCAAAATGTAATTGAAATCAGCTTACCTAGTCTTAGAGACTAGGTGCCATCACGACACCTGTGGTGGGATTTTGGGTCGTGACAACAAGTAAGATTGAGCTGGTACACATAACTAGCTATCAAAAATATTTTTATAATTTTGTCACGGATGGTTTCCTTCACAATATGTATGAGGATAAAAAATAGAATTACCAACACCTAAACTCCATAATTCCAAGATGTCATGTTTATCAAATCAACAAGTAGAATAAAATAAAATTACAAAACAAACAAACAAAAAACAAACAAAATAAAATAAAATTCAAACTCGAAACCTAACAATATATACAGCTACAACTATAGCGTTAGTTCCCCAGAAACGGTGACAAAATTTGATCACGCCCGACTATGCCTTAAAAACAGGACTTAGCACTCATCATAAACATAATTCGGTTTAAGATTCTGAAGTTTAATCCCATAGAGAACTAAGATTTTGCTACAGCTATTTACTATCACTAAGACAAAAAGTTTGAACGAATTCTGCAATTATAAAGTTTGGGATTTTATTCATAACTAATTAAAGTAGTAAATTATCAACCAAAGATATTAAGTATTGGAGACAAGATTAAGGAGGTCTAGAGTTATGATTTATCCAATTGTCAGAATCCTTCCTGCTACATCTTCTATAATTGCGCCAAATTATTCTCTACCGATCGTGAGTACTTTGAGTGTCGTAATTCTCTTTCGAGAAACTACAACAATTTACTAGACACATTTGTAGATAATAAATTGCGTCGAGAAAAGAAAATCAAGACTGACAAATATTGCAATAATTGTAGTATTTGATTTCAAATATTTGAGTGTACAATCTCTATGAATCCTCTGATTCTTCTTTCCAATAGTAAATAAATTTAAGGGTCCTTGAGCTTGATCTTGAATATGTAGTTGTTGCCACGAATGATGATCTTGAATTCAACTAGCACGAACTTTGATTTGAACTCGTACTCCTTGAATCTTGATTTGTTCTTCGTTCTTGAGCTTGAACATGATTTCTTGATGCTTGAAACCTGTAGAGAAATTTGCGGTGTTTGATCCACGAGCTCTCTCTTGCTTATTGTTATAACTTCTGGTGTATTTCCTGGGTTATGAAGACCCCTATTTATAGTTGTGGGAGGGAAGAGTTATGATAAGAACAAACTCTTTCCAACCAATCAGATTGAAGAGTGACAAGGCCGCATTTGATTGGCCAGAACATGTCACTTGCACATGTGGCACAGTTTTATTGGCCTTCTAATGTGATTTGGCATGCCTTGTCATTTTGACACATGGCATGATCCTATTGTCTCTTTCGTTTGACTTGGCGCGCCACGTCATTTGACATGGGCCACGTCTATGAAGATGATATATTGGACCTAATAAAATGGGCTCATCACTTGTAGCCTAATTAAATGGGCTAGCCCAATCAATAGTTATTGGACTTAAGTGATTAATCCAATCATATTAACCCATAATATTAATTCGGACTAATACATTTAAATATAGTCCAAATTATATTATTGAATTTAAATTCGATAAATTTTGCATGCCTACAAATGCCCCCTACTTCAAGACTTATCGAGGTTTAGACTTGTCAAACCTCAAAGATTAGACTTGAAGTAACTGCAAAATAACCACCCTCCTTTTTATTATTTATAAATAAATTGATATTTTCTTCCTTGATATGACTTTGAGCATGCTTACGAGTTTGTAGCTTTGATTTTATGAAGCCGCAGTAGCCAAGCATGTTTGGAACTTACATAATAAAATTATGTTTGCATGAATCTTTTAACGTGGAATACTGCCAACGTTTGTTTTTTGGGCCTTTAAATCCTTATTTGGCAAGAATTCAACTTGGCATTCTCTTATCCCTTGACGTCATCCTAATCCAAATTCTTTTAGGAGATGATATGATTCCTTTCTAAAGAATCTTATTGTATCCATGTAGGTAACAATTATCATAGACGCCTTAACTACTGATCCCACATCGAGAACAAACCTTCCATGCCATCTTTTATAAACCTATATAAATCCATGTGCTCGTAATTGTTGAGCATCAATTCGCAGTCTTCGCAAGCCGCTTGAGTCTAATTTTGTGGACTCGGAAGCATTAACGCTAAGGTAATTTCTTCTTCTTTTCTTGTACTTTTCTTCCTTTGTTGCTTTTTTCCCTTTTTTTGTAGGTCAAACAAGAAGGATGTGTTCTTGTTTAGCGAGATGATCCATGTATGAAGAAGACGATTTTATGGTGTGAAAGGATTTGTATTCATCCTCACCCGAATATCAGAGAGATTATTAGAGAGATTACTCTCAATATGGCTCGACTACTGGAGAGATTAATCTCAAAATGACCCGACTATAGGAGAGATTACTCTCAATGTGGATCGATCGGAGAGATTACTCTCAATGTGGATCGATCGGAGAGATTACTCTCACAATGACCCGACTATTGGATAGATTACTCTCAATGTGGCACGACTACCAGAGAGATTACTCTCAATGTGGCTCGACTACATGAGGGATTACTCTCAAAATGACCTGACTATCATAGAGATTATTCTCAATGTGGCTCGACTACCGGAGAGATTACTCTCAATATGGCCCGACTATCGGAGAGATTACTCTCAATATGGCCCGACTATCGGAGATATTACTCTCGATGTGGCTCGACTACCGAAGGCCATTTCATCCATTTAGACCTTTGTGCCCATTCTAATATTCTTGATTTGGACTTTGATGACCCTTTTTCTTTTGCAGCCCGAAGAGATGGCAATATCTCATAATCGAGACTGAAGACAGTATAGAACAAACCAAGCTTTTGGTTCACACCTCACAAGCTGGCCGGTATGCAGCCTCATGGCCTTCTTTGAGGAACTCCCTTCATGTAGAAAACTGGACCTTGGAGCACAAATCAACTTCTAATCCATTGTCCAAGATATGGTCTCTAGCTCCAAGTGCCAATCCATCGCCACGTAAACATTGCTATAACCCTTCCAAACTTAGGACGTCGCATAATTCAAGGCAAAATACGTTGGGAAAACACAACAAAATTCGAGGGCGAGTATCATTATATTCCAGGATATTGGGAATGGGCTGAAGATGTACTTGGTGGAAGCTAACAAACCCTGAGTACATCAAAGATTTATGATGTTGTCTACGCCTCACTTTTCACTTATGATCGAAACTCGATCATTTTGCAAGAATGTTGTAAGGCTTGGTGCCCCAAGACGAGCACGCTTCTTACATCAGTCGTGGAACTATCTATCTCTCTTTGGGACTTACATATCCTTGGAGGTCTGCCCATTGTGGGTTCTTTGTATGAAGAAGTGGTACCTGAGACAAGAGAACTTATCAGTTTGGACGAAAAACAGATAAGATTTATTCCTCGATCTTGTGAGTATTTATTTGATGCCTTCCATCACCTGAAGGAAGGTACGAGTGTTAACCAAAAGGTCTCCTTGAGCAAGTGGACAAATGTTTGGTATAAAAATCTTTAATTTATAAACCTGCCCCACTGTGAAAGGAAAAGAAGTCTGCGCGCCTAAAGTCGACACATAATCCTAACAGAGTTATTCCCGAGACAACTAGGTGATCGAGAAGCTATATTCTCCAAGCTTAGGGTGAGGTCTGACAAGAAATATGAAACATATATAGCAGCATTCTTATCGATTGGGCTATGTGCCTTTGTGTTTCCCAAGGCAGAAAACTTAATTCGTCCCGAGACTTTCAAGATGGCAAGCATGATGGCAAGCGGGTGAAAGATTAGCCTTGCGGTCCCAGTTTTGGCGAGTATTTATCATGGTTTGAATAAGATTTTGTGTTCTTCCCAACTTGATCAGGTCAAAGTTTATTTTCCCATCCATTATGTTTATGGATGGCTTGCACATTACTTCAAAACCCATTATCCACTTGCTAAGGGTCCGTCTGTCCCTTTGATGGTGGCATGCTCAGGAGAGGAAGCTGCGAGGTACTTTGAAGAGAAGGATGCAAGGAAACGCATCCACGATGGGGAGGATATAGTTTGTACACCAACAATGTTAACCAATTCTCGTCCTTATTATTATGTGGATAACGATGTCCCTCAAGAGTTGGAGTCAAATTACTGTCACGACCCAATTTTTCCACCGTTTGGGTATCGTGATGGCACCTACTCTTAGGGACTAGGTAGACCTAATAATAATTAAAGCAACAACATTATTTAAATAGAATGTCTTAAAATTCCCAAAACCGGTACTATTAGTCATAAGCTCTACAGAGTGTTTGCTAGAAAACTTCTAAATACAACTGTCTAGAAATAAGAATAAATAGTGCAAAACGAAAAGTTGAAGGTGACTCCGAAGCCTGCGAACGCAGCGGCAGGTTTACCTTGAGTCTCCGCAGCAACAGTCCACACAGCTAGCTAACGAACAATTACCTGGATCTGCATAAAAACTGTGTAGAAGAGTAGCATGAGCACACCACAGCGGTGCCCAGTAAGTATCAAGACTAACCTCTGTGGAGTAGTGACGAGGAACAGTCAAGACACCCACTGGTCTAATAAACTGAACAGATATAAGTACATGAACAACAGAAGTATGATGTCTAAATAAAGACTATGCAATATGGCTCACAGTATAGTAATGGCAATAAGGAAGGAAACAACAAGTATCAGCGGAATATCATGAAAATGACACAGAAAGGTGAATGGAACCTCATGCATCACCATAACAAGTACAAAAACAACAATGACAATAATACAAAGTACGACAAGTAAATCAACTCAAGAACTTAAATTCACAAAGAAACTGTAGAACCAATTCACAAGGAATAACCACAGTAAAGAATGCTAGGCGTAAAGAGAACAACTCAACAAAGGGAAAACTAATGTGTAGCAACGATCCCACAATATACACTTCAACAACAGGGAAGCTAACACGAATCAAATAATGCCAAATAAAACAAGTCGACTAAGATATAGGATATCTAAATAAAACAAGGTTGATAAAATTATGAAGGATATTCAACAATTCAATTAAGGATAAGCAGCGGAAAAATAATCATAACCTCAATTAAGACTGAACAATTATAGGATGAAATAATATAAATTCCAAATAAAGATAAGCAGTTATGAAAAGATAGCATGGCTATAAAAGAGATAACAGTTTCAGTTAAGGCACATATGAATCAAGTAACAATAATAGTGGATCATAAAGCAATTGATTCTAATTAAGTAGGTAGATGTGAATCTAGTAATTAAGATATATAATCATAACAAGAACAACTGCATATTCAATGAATACAAGGACCTAAGAACCCTAAAAGGCCAACTTCCCACAAATAAGTCAGTGCACGCACTCGTCACCTTATGTACACGGACTACAATCAATATAGAAGACTCAAATCCTAAGGGGAAGTCCCCCACACAGGGTTAGACATGATACTTACCTCGCACCAAGCTCAAACAATCGGTCACAATGCCTTTCCACGAATATCCGGTTCCGAATGGCCCAAATCTAGCCAAACACAATTGCATAACATGAATACAACAATAATAGACTCATCTAATTAATGAAATCAATATATTAACAAAAACTTCGAAATTCGCCCTAAATATTCGACCCGGACCCACATCTCAGAATCGGGTAAATATCACAAAATACGAACACCCATTCACTCACGAGTCCAACCATATAAGCATTACTCAAATCCGACCATAAGTTCTTCCAATATTTCCCCATTGCAACTCCAAAAATCCGAAATTAAATGGAGAAACAACTATAGATTAATGCAATAAAACCAAATTCGAGTAAGAAATCGTTACCCAAAAGATTCCTCTGAAAATACCTCAAAGAATCGCCTTCTCCCCAGCTAAAAATAAAACATGTAGTGAAAAATGAACTAACCCTCGATTCCATCCCCTTTCTGCCCAGCGATCCTCGCACCTGCTATCATTTCTCGCACCTGCGCCTACCGCACCTGCGGCCTAACCAGTCGCACCTGCAGAAGTCACTAACTCCCACAGCCTCTGCACCTGCGAGCCTTCTGCGTATCCGCAGGCATCGCAGATGCGGAACTTCCTTGCACTTGCGAACCCAGGCCCACTCTCAGTTCTCGCATCTGCGCTTCCATCTCCGCACGTGCGAGTCTGCTGATGCGCACAAATTCTCCGCACCTGCCGAGACTGCCAAGTCCAACTCTTCTCGTACTTGCGCCTCCATCTTCGCACCTGCACCCAAGGTCCGCAAGTGCGATTACACCAGAACTCAGACCCCCCCAAAACCATGGAAATCATCCGCAACTCATCCGTAAAACATCCGGGGCCCTCGGGACCCCATCCAAACATACCAACAAGTTCTATAACCTAACATGGACCAGCTCGAGGTCTCAAATCACATCAAACAGCGTTGAAACTGTGAATCGCACCATGAATCAAACCTATAAATTTTCAAATCTTTCAACTTCTAAAACCCGTGCCGAAACCTATCAAATCAACCCGGAATGACGTCAAATTTTGCAGGCAAGTCCCAAATAACATAATGAGGCTGTTCCAACTCTCGCAATCGTATTCCGACCCTGATATCAAAAAGTCCACTTCCGGTCCAAATCTCCAAAAATTCGACTTTCGCCATTTCAAGCCTAAATCAGCTACAGACCTCGGATTTACAGTCCGGACATGCTCCTAACTCAAAAATCACCCAATGGAGCTAATGGAATAGACGAAACTCCATTTCGGAGTTTCTTCACATAGTTCCGACTACGATCGAAATCCTAAGACTTAAGCTTCCGTTTTAGGGACTAAGTGTCCCAAATCACTCTGAAACATCTGGTAACTGAATTCCACCACGCACGCAAGTCAATACGCATAATATGACACTGCTCAGGTCCTTATGCCACCGAACGGGACTTAAATTCTCAAAACGACCGGTCGGGTCGCTACATCCTTCCCCCCTTAAACAATCGTTCGTCCTCAAACGTGCAAAGAATCACCTCAAAGTCTTGAAATCACTGAAAGTACATACCCAACATACACATGTGGGAGACCCTACGTCACCCCAATCCAAATAACCCTGACGACACCATCCCAACTGTAATTTATCCTTTCTATCAACACCGATAATCCTTAGAGTCAAACTTCTCACCTTCCATTTATCTTCAAAAGAGCCGATTCTAAATCCATAACCGGTATCAGTCTCAACTAGCTGTAATAACTCATGCCTACATCCACAAGGTACAACCACACAACAAGACACACCACATATAGGCCCATAATAACATTTCTGATCATATTAGCTGCCCGAAATCAAAACCAGCACCGACAATTAGACCCATATCCGGTAGCAACCCGTTTCAAACCTCCACAACGCTGACAATGATGCAAGAAACATAAAGACCTCATAACTATACACCAGAATCAACACGTCACAACTAACACCACCGGGCACACACCCCGCAAGCCAAAACTCAAGAAGCCCATAATGAAATTGACTAAATATGTAAAGAGAAACACATAAGATAAATATCAAACAAGCCCGACATGCACAACTTTCTAACCATACCCTACTACGAATCAATTCAAAAGGAAAAATCAAAGTACATGAACAAATCATAAGGATCTCATCTTGGCATCTCCCTCCACCGCGGCACGCATCCCGGCTCAAACTTATCAAATCACATAGAGTCGCGAGGGTCTCGCCCTCAACTCTGAATCACAAGTCGAATACATATCATTAAAATGGAAATCTTCCACTAACTCAATTCTGCCAATAAAATCTC
>AWOL01S0005664.1:5034-17359 GCA_000715115.1 Nicotiana otophora | reverse complement strand
AGAAAAGAGTTAATGAAGCATTATGAGTAAGATATGATACATGGATGACAACGGTAGATCAAAAGATGACAGTATTACAAAGTCTATAGTAAAGTGAAGGAAAATATGAGAGGTGACAGGCCTTGAGACAACAAAAGAGTATAGGCCATAAAGTCATATCCTCATTTCGAGAAATAAGTTTGTTACTCCAACGCGACTACCAGAAGGAAAAGTTAAACCCCAGATTTATATAAATCAGTATGGGCTGGTGAACAAGATAAACTAAACATGAACTAGGGATTGAATGATTTGATAATGGTCAATGTCATGAGGATTTCAGATTTTGTTCCGACGATAATAGAATAGACAACAGAAAAAGATTCATGAGAAATTCAGAGAATGGTCATTCAGGAAGACGCTTCCCTAAAGCAAGCAATGTGAGCAAAGTTCATCTTAAGGGACTGTATGTGCTAGTTATACTAAGTGTTACCCCCGCGAGTAAGGAAATTTATTATCCTTGGTACACAAGGATTACCGCGGGCGAGTAAGGGTCATCGATGATGTGAAAAGACACCAAAGATGAAGAGGTAAAATATCTATACATAGATCAGCGTAGCACTAAATCATATTACTCCCCAAAAGGGGGGAATATGGAGTGATGTGGCATTAAGTTAGAATTAAGTGGTTCTAGTAACTATGAAATGGTAAAGGTAGAATGCGATAAAAATGAGAAAGGGATGAGATTGCACTTATTCAAATCCTACAAATATACTACGATTCTAGAACATTATGCAAGCACGATGTCAAGGAGAGGAGGTAAGGGTTCCGGCTAGGGATGCTTTTGATAAATAAGGAGCTAGTGTGAGTGGTAAGTTAAGACAAAAGGAATAACCCAAGAAAGATTACGTGGAATATTGATATGAGAATGGGCCAAAGAGTAGTTAGCAGTTGACTCGGGAAGAGCTTAGTTATGGCTAGACAGGTGGTTACAAACGAATTAGTATATCGTGCAAGATAAACATAGTAAAACCCAACATAGAGAATTTAGTCTCGCAGATATGATATCATAACCTTGAGAAATATTAAGATAGGAGTTGGGGTAGTTAAAGGTATCGTATGAGTGTAACGGAGGAAAAAGAGAGTACCACTAGGAAGACAATCAAAATATCAGCTCAGAAGAAACCGTACGAGCACAAGCGCATGAAGGTAAGTAAGTAAGTATATTACAAGTAAGAAAAAACATCAAACATTCCGCCGGGTAAATGGTGTAATAAGCTCACAGCCTTGCAAGAATCAGAAGGTCCTCCCCAAGTACTATAATGAAAGACTAGCTGAGGAAGTAAGGAAGAAGGCTTCGACCTAAGCTCAGTGACCTAAAGAGGAAGTGATCTTATAACAATAGTCTCACAACAACGTTGTATGCACTACATAAGAAAGTGGCACCTATCGTGGCTAACAGATAGGTAGTAAAAATCAGAAGTGATATTCAAGATCATATAAGTGGTATGGAATTCAAATATGTATGGGCACTAAGATAAAATGAGTGTGCACGCAACAAGGGGCAGAAAGACCAGGAAACATAATTGCCTACGTTTAAAGAAAGCTGAGAAGGAACGTAAGAAATTATTTGATCAGTGATACAGAGTTAGTTACGTCATGAACGCACTTACGATTTCAGAATATTGTCCATGCAGCATATATACTGACATTCATACATCCGTAGAAGACTCTGATATAAGTTAAAAGAAAGAATCGAGCCTACAGTATAAACAAAGGATTGAATTGTTAGAAGATTGTGTCATGGATATTCTATAGCGCCCGTGGAAGGAAAATGTAATAACTAATACTAGGAGACGCAGATCGGAAGATAGCTCAAGCCTACATGAAGGCTGATCAGCAGGAATAGGAAACTAAAGAGTTACATCAACCAAATAAAGTAGGAGTCTGATTATTAGACCCAGAAAACTATAGAAATCGTGATTAAGAACATTGTAGACTTACTCTAATATCAAAAGTACAAGAGAGATAGTACAACAACCATATTCTATAACGGCTTTACGATAAAGCCAGTTAGAAAAAGTACCAGCCTCTTAAGAAGTCACTATGAAGCTCCCACCGGATTTTTTATGCACCAAAGGTGCAAGTATTATAATAGAGCTTTAAGTTGTGGGTGTGAATTATACCTATGTGGAAGGAAGGTTACGAAAGATATAAAAGATGTGAAAATAGTCCATACTTCATATAGAAGGCTAGAAGTGCTGAGATGCAATATCCAGGAATGATAGCAGCGTCATCAGTGGCATACCTTCTAGCTTATGGTTTCTAGGTATCGAGAGGTCTAGTTAAGAGAGTAAAGAAGAGTTTGAAATGATGTTATGTTCCACTTGATGTTCCAGAATGACACATGAAAATATATGGTGCAAGAAAGTTGAAGGAAGGTTACGAGTAGTATAAATCAATATGTGTAAGTTGCAAGCTAAAGTATGGTAGAGCGACAAGGTTTTAGGAAGACATGAGTAAGGATAAGAAAAGGCGAGTGAGAAGGTGATGAAAATGGATAAGTCCTCGAGATTAAGCTCAAGAAAACAAGAAGAGCTGATGGTTTCTCTAAGTTATAGAAAACTCAGTATAGCCTGAAAAAACTCAAAGGAGTCTAAGACTAGTAGTATTTAGAAGAGATGGAATGATGCCCTGGTAGTAGAATGAGGGTGTGATTGTGATAGATAAAGGATGACGTTTAGGCCTTTAATTGAGTAATGACTTAAAGAGGATTTCATGAATTGTACGGGATTAAAATACCCATGTAAGGTGAGTCACATTAGGATGCTATAAAATACGGTTATGGAAGTATTGTATCGCCCCTAGGTGGATCAATCTAATCATTTCAGATGTCCCCCGATGAGACGTAAGCCCTAACTGCAGTGTTACATAAAATGTCAAGTTATCAATGGTAGATTATAGATCTATATTAAAGTGAATCAACAATGGATGGATAAGAGTTACAAAGTATGAGATAAGAGTAGGTTGTCATTCTTAAGATAAACAGTAACGAGGAAGCATTAAAGGACTTAGATTTATACATCTATGATAAGAAACGAGAGAGTAACCTGGAATTGGGTAGTAGACCTCGATAATAATAAAACCAAGGTAAGAGTTATGGTATAGTATGACCTACCTAGATGCAGTAAAGTCATACAGATTAATAACCAGGTATATGAAATAAGATATAACAATATTCGTAAGTTCGACAAAGTACCGAGCGAAGAACTTCAGTATACCTATAGATGCCCAGAGGGATACCTTATTAAGCTCTGTATATGTTTACAAAGTGAGGCCTAGAGATTGGCTAAAAGTTGGAGGATAAAATAATTGAGAGAAGAGTCGCATAGGCACACTTACAAAGTCAGAGTCGTACAAGCTGCATGGTAAAAGGTAGCAACAGTTATAAGATTGGAAGGATTCCGACCACGAGTCGTGGTGTGAGAAAGAGGCCTAAAGGGGGGAATGCCCTGGCCTTTGAATTTTTCATTGAATAGTTGCCTAAATGGCAAGGACAGTATTAAAACCATTCCTAAGAGCCATCCGGTTATGAGACATATAAATGCATTAGTCAACATTCGAGGATAAATTTTCCAAAGGGGGGAATGATGTTACGCCCCGCAGTATTATGTTGATGTTACGCTCCACAGTATTATTTTATGACGATGTTATATCCTGTAGTATTGTACGTTGAATTTGTCGTAAGATAATTGACATAACTTCAAGGACACGAATATTTGGAGATTATGAGTATTATGCTATTTCAAACACGTGACAAGTAAATTCGTGAAGGTGAGAGGGTAAGCAAATCGAAGAAAATGAATTTCGTCGAAGTTTGGCATTTTGAGATAAAATACGGTCCAGGCTACAATACCTCGTATATTTGGATTAGTGCCATACAAGGTACTACATGACCATAATAGTATGATGTATAAGGTGTATTAAAAATGAGTAGTATTTTAAGTAGTTTGAGATAATTCTTAATTACGTGGGCAATTGGTTAAGTATTNTTACGTGGGCAATTGGTTAATTATTGGTTTAATGGGAGATTAACCATGTAACTAAGGATTTGTGGATAATTGTAGGTGGAGACAAAGCCCCCCCACGTGGCAGCAAGTGGAGGAAGATTTGATAATGACTCTTGACTTTAGACAATCAATTAAGAGGCCACATGGATAATATGCTAAGACATTCCTTACAAACACATAGAAAGGGAAGTCATATTAGTCATCCCTACACTTATCTTGAATTAATATCAAACTACGTTTGGTAAGGGAGTTATATAGAAAGGCAAAACCAAGAACGAAGGTGAGGGAATTTGGAAATTCATACGAGACACCATATTATAATAACAACGGGATTCTCTGATTCTAAGGGAGTACGGTGCAATCTTTCTCAAGAATATCATAAGGATTTTTCCCTACTCCAGGTATGTTAACGCTAAGCCCTTCCTTCATTTTGGCATGATCTCGTAATTACATGAGTTTGATAACGAGGCATAAAGAAAAGTTCGTATTCTTGAACTTTTGTACATTATCCTAGTCACATAAATTACAGTATTCTCCCTTATCGTGACTTTATATTCTATTGAGTATTGTCTTCTTCCAGTCAAGATAGACAAGGTTCTATATATATATATATATATATATATATATACACACACACACACACACATGTAATCAATATTACAGTATTTTCACCAACATCGAGCTATAATCGGTGGGCAGGCCCCTATTGGGCAACCTCTGATCAGATGGTAAGCTATATACCAAGCCTACTGTGGCCGAGCGCCTATGAGCGAGCCCGGCATGGCCAAGATACAAAGCCTATTATGGTCGAGTGCCTATGAGCTAGCGTACTACGGTAGAGTAGTAATATATACCGAGCCCTTTAAGGCCGGACAACTATTTTACTTACTATTTTGAGAGAGTTGAGTCAGTATCAGCAGGTAAGCATATCTTAAAATTATCTTTGACTCCCAGTTACTTTCAGTTATTATATTATCAGTTCAGTTTCAGCCTACAGTTATTCTGGTCCCTTACATACTCGGTACATTATTTCGTACTGACGTCCCTTTTGCCAGGGACGCTGCATTTCATACGTGCAGGTTCAGACAGACTGACAGGTTGACCTCCTTAGTAGGTTTTGCCCGAGTTCATCTTGATCGATAAGCTCTGCGTCCTTCACAGTTTTTGGATCTAGAGTTTTACGTACATCTTGTGTATATATGTATATATATGCTATGGATAGGTCAGGTCCCTGTTCCGATCATAGTACATCCATCAATAGAGGCTTGTAGACATATCCTGTCAGTTAGTGCAGTATGTTGGGCTTGTAAGCCTTGTATGTATATTTTGTTGGTTTACCAGCTGTAGTAGTTATGACGGCCTTGTTGGACACGATTTATATTGATGTTTAGTCAGCATTCGCAAATTGTCTTGCAATGTGACCCATGGCCAAAGTATGACATTATATGTTCAGAGTCCTGTAGTCGTAAGTTGGTACGCAAGGATAGGTGAGGCACCGGGTGCCGGTCTCGCCCCCCAGGTTCGGGGCATGAAAGGGAGAGTGATCTTCAACAAATGTCGTTCAATTCTTGCTCAAATCTTTGAAGATTAACAAGGAAGACTCACTATGTCTTCATTCTAGATGTAAGATTCTACACCCTAGCCGTAAATTTCGAAATTTATCTAATAATGGGTAATTAGCAAGACAATTCTTGGGTATGGGAGTTGTTTATTTTGTATGCATGTGTTATCAAAGGGTGTAGGAAGATTGTGAGCTACAAATGGTAAAGAATCGGTTGTGGGATGATGGAATCCTCCATAAAATGACCTTGAAACTTTAATGGACACCTAGTGTTAGATAAAATGGTCAAATGAGCTAAAACCATGATCATCTTCCTAATTTTGGTTAAACTTGTTATATTTCTAAAATAGATTGAGGTTTCTAAGAATTCCGGAACATTTTTGAGTTTAAGGAAGCTCAATTGAGGTATGTTGGCTAAACTCTTCTCTTAGAATTGAATCACACGGTATTCGTGTAATTTGTGTAAGTCCCGAATTGATGATTATAAAATTGGCCATTCTGAATATGCTTGTGTTGAAAGATATATGTTCAATATGAATTCCAAATGCTTTTATCATATTATCTTATCATTTGAGGATGTGTTCAAAGTATGGGATGTGTCTTGAAAATGTTAAGACTTCAAGTCAAGTTCGAATGAAAGTTGTTATGCCAAATTGTGTGAAAAGTCTCTATCTGCCTAAGATTCTTAGTTGCTCCCATGAGTATTTAAAGTCATGAATTGAAAAACCTTGTTGTTGTTGATGACGATGAAGACGTTTAAAGTGGAAAATATATGGGCACCACTTGAGTTCATAAGCTTTTAGGCAATTCTATTTTCAAAGTCAATTTTGGAACAGTTGAATCAAAGATCCTTTCATAATCTTTCTCACATCATTTCATTTTATTGGCACCATTGGCCACAAGTATAAGTTTCACTCTTGGCACGTTGGCCACAATTTATATCCCCAATTCACTTATTTAACTTCCAACCATCTTTATAGATTATAAACAATAAGACATTTCCAATCATGACTTTAGATACACATATGAGCAATTAAGAGTCTTAAACATATTGGGTTTTTCTCACACAGTTTGGCATACTAGCTTTCATTTGAAACACGACTCAAAGCCATAATATTTTAACACATATATCATTCTTGAACACATTCCCGAAGGATAACATAATGTGATAGGACCATTCAGAACACATTTTGAATACATAATTATCGATATTTTGCTTACGCAGGACGATTGAATTTATTGGGAACAACTCAAAACATGAGAATACGTAACTTGAAACAACCATACTTGAAACTTATGGGAACATCTTGGAATTTAATTATAAGAGAATAGTTTAGCCAACATACCTCGCTTTGAGCTTTTCTTAAATTACCACAATGTTCCGGAAATCCTAGCAACTTAAATGTAATTTGCAACATAACAAAAGTGAACCATAATTAGGAAGATATTCTTGGTCTCAGGTCATTCGAGCATTGTTTTAAATACCAAGTGTGCAAATTGGTTACAAGCTTCTTCCACGTGATTTATTTCAATTCACAACCCTATCCTTACTTATATGAGCTCAAGAATCTTCCCGCAAACCTTATTAGTAAATGAATGTATAAATGATACTCTTACATCCAAGAATCATACTCCTCATCACCCATCTTTTACCCCAAACCCGAAATCAAAAACTAGGGTCTGATCCTTACCTCTTGAGTGAAGATCTTGTGAGATTTTCCTGTTGGATTTCAAAGCTTTGACTAGATCTTAATGAACAAGGAACTTGATCTTCTTCCTCTCTCAAGAACACTCTCACTCCTTTCTAAAAATATCAGATTTTTGCCTTTAAAATGAACCTCAAAGGCTATTTATCAAAATGAGGTCGGGTTATAAAAATAAGAAAATGAACCCTCCGAACTAAGGTCCGCTGTCGCAGAATGGACCGCAGAACGGGTATGCGGTCCGCACAATGGACCATGAAACTGGTGCACAGAACTGGGCTAAACTGGTCAGTTATGCGACCATTTTGCAGCCCCCAGAGTTGGCCGCAGTATCACATTTTGCCAGTCTTTGGTAATTGGGTCATAACGTCTTGTAGGATTATCCAACTGATGAACGGTTTAAAGCATTAGAAAGTAGAATCGAAGATCTTTCATTTGATATGTAGTTAATCACATAAATCCCTTTATATACGTAGATAAGATCGTCCAAAGTTAGGTCTTGTGCGTACTCATTTGGAACTTTAGTCTATCATGTAATTTCCAACTTGACTTGGAATTAGGGCAATAATAGGGACACATCATACTCATAGTTTGGCCTATTGTCTTCAAGATTTCATAAGTCCTAATGTGACTACACATACTTTACCTTCCTTAACAATTTGCCTAATATATTCATAGTGAAAATCTTTAGAATAACCCGTTCACTTTCTTCAACTCTAAATCCCTACGCCGAACACCCAATTAAACTTTTGGCGACCTCCAACAATTACTCTAAGGTGTGCTAGCTTGCATATGAACATAAAATTACCTGTCCAATATATTTGATCACGGGATGACGCTTCGTCTTTGACATGTTTGAATCTTCAACCCCCATAGGTTAATATAAATAGGAAAAGTGAGGTCCGAGATTAGGCTGGAATGTTTTTTTATTTCAATATTCCATCAATGTACTAGCAGGGCATTTCAGGTGGTTATATCCTAAGAGACTTGAAGGTTACTACCAATAGTGCTTACATGGTTAATCATCGTGATGACATCATTGATTCGATAAATGAGGCATAGAATTTCCTAGTAGGCATTAATAATGTAGGGACCATGTACATGATCTTAAGATGTAAAAAAAGTGAGTCATTTTAGACTGTAATCTATGGGAGGCATGATCGGGAGGATAAAGACATTAGCATCGGTTATTCTTGGAAGAGTATGAGTCATGAAAAGGACAACAACAATTGTTTCATTCCATACGTGCCTTGTTCAGCAATAGTAGGCCTCAAAGAGAAATAGCCAAGTACGTGAAAGTAGTCGCCTCTTGGAATGTAGAGAAATTCAGTTTAACTCGAACTGAGAATATTCTGGCACCCTGAATGTGATATGGGTTTCAAAATACATGTAGTTTTATTACGCTCTTAAGATTAAATAACATAAGGAATAAATATGCCACAAGCCAATGAGGATGAAAAAAAGAAGTTGAACACTTGTGAGATTATTATCATTCTGGCAGTTTAACCCTTACCAATAGTTGAACCTATATGAGAGGACTAGAGATACGACAAACGTGTCTCTTTCAAATCAATATTCTCATGATATGTGCCCAAATCTGAAAGCATCTAATTTCAACCTTTCAAGAGTGAAACCACATAGCTAGGGCATCTTAATATTGGGGTGAAATCATATAGTGGTTAGAGAGAATGAATAATTTGCTATGAGCCAGACATGTTTCTACCATAATAACTCTCAAGCTGCCATGCCAGGCAACTTCATGGGAAACTACAATATTAGGAACAAAGTGAGCCACTTACTGTGGAATGATCTAAGTGGACATGAAAGTCATATCGAGATGGGCCAACAAAAAAGATCTTCATGTGATGAGTTTGTGAAAATCTCAAATTTCCCAGAAACCTTTTTGCGGACAATTGACCCCTTTCAATTGACATGTACACATATGATAGACGCTGAGACATTCTCTCATGTTACTACACAGTGCAAAGGATTCATGATAACATTCACAAAGGAGTAAAGTAATTGTTCAAACTATAGGAGCCACATACACTGGAGAGAAAAATAGTGGCTAAAGAAGGATCTTAACACTAGGCCGCTATACATTGGATTTGATACCACATAGGTAAACTTTATAACGGTGCATGCATAAGCATAAGTGAGCAGTTGTTATCCATTTAAATCAGAATGTCCTATAAGATATTCATCAGGTAGAGCCCTTTGTTGAGAACTTGGGGAAATAAATGGGTAGTATTAGCCTAGGGTTATACCTCACTTCAAGGAAATAATTATAGAGATCAATTCTAGAAGATGTTATAAATAAGAGAATTTGTGACAGAGTGGCTTCACGAACAATGCGTCTCATTCAGAAAGTAAGTACATGGAATGTTTTGTGATTCAACGTCTTGTTAAGACCATATTTATGTATATATAAGGAGTAAAAATCTTTATAACAGTTTTTTGTATGGGTTGTGGGAATTTCCCAAGCCTGCCACCCTTAACACACTCCTGAGCATACCTACAACACGGCGCAAAATGTTCCCGCCCGCATATCGGGCACACCGGACTAGGTGTACCCACCCTATGGCATTTGTTCTTCTCGTGCCCTCTCATTCCACTACCATAACATATTTCAAGAGTCATCCAACACGTCCCCAAGTGAAACGTCTTACAAATATAGCATTCCAGCTTAATGGAACAAACAAACCTCTTTCGTTTCTTAGGTGTTCTCACCACATGATCTGGTGGCGTGGTCACATTAATAGAGATAAGGACATTTTCTCCTAGCAACTGGTTCTTTCATCCCCTCCACGCTAACTCGAACTCGTGGGTTACTCATTAGGAAAATGAGACATGAAGAGGAAATTAGCTTCCTATCTTGAGCTATATTGCACGATCTGGAGTACCAAAGAAGTGTGAAATTCCTAAATTTCCATGTAGCCTCCTCAATATAGATGTGGTCGACAACACACGGATAAGAAGGACTCTACTAGACACGGCTCCGAGACATACTAGGATACTTTAAAACCTAGCTTTGATACCAAGTTTGTCACTCCCCAAAATCGAGGAGCGCGACCGGCGCTCAACCGAATGAACCCGGCCGAGCAAGCCTATTAGATTTCCTTCTACCCAAACTCATCCATGAATAAAAAGGAGATGTACTCCATTAATCAGACATTGAAAAGATTTCATTAGCAACTTCTATTTCATTTCCATTAACAGCTTCATTTATAATTTCCAAATTATTACAAGTTTATACATATAATGAAAAACATGTTTTCAAAGGACCAACATTTCTAGTTCGATTCCCAACATCGAATACCACCCACAACCTGTCTACGGAGCCTCTAAGTACAAAAGAAGTAAAGAATGGAAGTGTCGGTGACAAGGCCCCAGCTATACCTCATAGTACAAAATACAACGTAAGATGACTTAAAGCCCGAAATACAGTAGAGCTCGATAAAATATGCTGAATAGAGAGTGACTGCTAATAAGGACCAAAGTTGTCCGCTGATGAACCACCTGCATCCATTGAAGATGCAGCGCCCTTGGCAAAAGGAACATTAGTACATATGGAATAGTACTAGTATGTAAAGCTAACTGTCCTCTTTCAAAATAGAATGCTAACATAAAAGGTAAAACCATGAAAACAACAATCAATAATCAATAATATCTAATTTACATGTTAAGACATATTAATTTCAAAAATACGAAGATCATATTATTTTAGGTTGGGAGATCTTTAGCACCGATATACCATTGTTCACAATATCACCATTCATAATACCAATGTTCACAATACCAATACCACTGTACATTTAGCACGTAGTCCGATCACGACCTGATCGGCTAGGTCATCTCATCTGAGACATCAACAACAATCACAATTTCAATTACAATTTCAAGCACAATCACCGCCATGTGTGCGGCATGGCATTCGATTACGATCCGATCGGCTAGACCATCTCACCACAATGTCGTGTGGATCGACATCATCCTTTACTATCAATCATCTCATACCAACTAAGGGGAAATAATTTTATCACATCAATCTCATCCCAATTAAGGGGATTAATCACAATCCACTCCTACACGGGAACGTGTAGTTTTGGGGTTAGGTTATTTCAACTTACCCTTCCTCGGTGACTATCGATACTCCCAAAAATATTTTTTCTTTGCACACAAAGATAACATAAATACAAATATATTTACCTCATCATCTTTCACATTTTATAAATCTCCATTAGTACTTTCAACCAATCACAACAGCAATATTCCCTTGGCTCTTTTGGCCATTCACAAGATTCATTATTCAAGGCACGGTGGCCGTATTTGATCTTCCACACTTTCATTTCATCCCTCTCATGTATCATCGTCATAAATATCAACACATATAATATTCCAAAAATTACAACTTTAAGTTCATTAGTAATGAAGACTTTAAACACAATGGATCTTTTTCCAAAAAATGGAGTAAAATGGTTGGCAATCGAAGCACAAGTTGAAGTCATAAACGAGTAACACATCATTCACTATTGAAACACTTTTCCACAAAAATGACAGTACACAATTTCCACCCAAGAATATGTAAGAAGCCAAAACACATTGAAACTACTTACAAAGCATAACATTAGTTAAAACAGCCACATATGGGCATCCCCAATTCAATTATTTCACTTCCAACCATCTTTATAGATTATCAACAATAAGACATTTCCAATCAAGACTTTAGATACACAAATGAGCAATTAAGAGTCTTAATCATATTGAGTTTTTCTCACACACTTTGGCATACTAGCTTTCATTTGAAACACGACTCAAAGCCATAATATTTCAACGCACATATAATTCTTGAACACATCCCCGAAGGGTAACATAATGTGATAGGAACATTCGGAACACATTTTGAATACATAATTCTCGACACTTTGCTTATTCAGGATGATTGAATTTTTTGGGAACAACTCGGAACATGAGAATAATGAACTGGAACCAACCATACTCGAAACATACGGGAA
>AWOL01S0005662.1:23335-92637 GCA_000715115.1 Nicotiana otophora | reverse complement strand
AAGAAATCATAAGAAATGGAAGATAACGATGTTAAC
Source organism: Nicotiana otophora (assembly GCA_000715115.1). NCBI lineage: Eukaryota > Viridiplantae > Streptophyta > Magnoliopsida > Solanales > Solanaceae > Nicotiana > Nicotiana otophora. Next base: position 92,601 of record AWOL01S0005662.1, on the reverse strand, counting down.
AACACGCACAATCCCGAGGTAATAGGGGATCAACCTCATTTCGAGGACTCAATTAGTGACACCCACAACGAGGGGAATGATGCCATGCCGGTGCATTACAGGTAATATCCTCGACATGTTTGGGAGGTAACTCCCGATGATGTTGAGAAGGAACATGTCGTTGACGCGGTAAGGGTCTTACAAGAACAATATGCGATCATTCTAGGCTACCTCATGCGACATGATAAGGTTATGATGCAGTTGAAGAAGGAACTATCTGGAGGTTTGAATAATGTGAATAGACGAGATCCGGTTCCTCACGGTGCTCCCGCAAATCAAACAACGTTGAGGGTCGACAACAACACCCTAAGGAGCGAAGTTGGATTTGATGGGGCTGAGGGGAGCAGATCTAGCCCCACTAACGAAAATAATCCCTTCAAGTATGAACTCTTAAGTTTTATGAGGGAAGTGAATGCCAACATGAACTAAATCTAGGGCGCACCACCAATGCTAAATGGTCTGAACTCAAAGAGGTATACTCAATTGCCACACAAGCCAAGTGCGTCACCAGAGTTAATCCCGAAGTGGTTTAAAATGCCTGATGTGCTAAAGTATGACAAAATTTCAGACCCTCAGGAGTATATTACCACCTATTCAACGTCGGTAAATGGAAATGATTTAGATCCTCACGAAATTGAATCTATTTTGCTATAGAAATTTGGAGAGACTCTCATGAGAGGAGTCTTGACGTGGTATTCACTGTTACCCGAGCATTCCATAGACTCATTTGAGATGCTCGTGGACTCTTTCATCAAGGCACATGCTGGGGAAAGAAACATACATGCCCGAAAGGCCGATATATTCAGGATTGTGCGAGGAGAGTTTAAGTTGCTACGGGAGTTTGTTACCTGAATCCAGAAGGAGAGAATGTTGCTCCCGACTATCCTGGATGAATGCGCAACTGAAGTATTCACCAAGGGATTGAATCTAAGAAGTTTAGACCCTTCCCAAAAATTGAAGGAAAGCCTGCTTGAGTTTTAAGAAACTACTTGGGCGGATATCCACAACAGGTATGAATCAACGATAAGGATCGAAGATGATCAGGTTGGATTCGATCGTCAACAAAAGGACTAGAAAAGAATAAAGAAAAATCAAAAGATGATTTCGACACGGATGGACGGTCTTCGAGGGGTCAGTTTTTTCCCTACCAATAAACCGAAGGACGTGGAAGAGGCTTTTGTTTAGCGGACAGGTTCACCATCCATAGAAGGACACATCACTATCAGAATAATAGATCATTGCGGGATACAGAAGCGTCAAAGGCGTGGGATCCTTCCTTCCCCAAACTGTCAAAATATAATTTCAACGTAAGTGTAGTGGAGTTGGTGTCATCCATGAGAAGCATCAAAGAAGCACGATTCCCGAAACCAATGAAATCAGATCCCATCTAGAGGGATTCTAGCTTATAGTGTGAATACCATAGGACGAATGGCCACCGGACTGCGGACAACCGACACCTCCGGGAAGAAGTGGCAACACTGTTGAAGAATGATCATCTCAGAGAATTCTTGAGTGACCGGGATAAGAACAATTATGGTCGTAACCGGGACAACACAGAACCATCGAAAGCATGAGAAGATCCCCCGCGCCAAATGATCAATATGATCTTCGGGGGGTAATGAGATCAACGGGGTCACCTTTTTGGCAGTAAAAAAGAAAAAAGTATCAATAACCCATAGCAAAAGGCTTCAGAAAGTTGCAGAAGACGATATCACTTTCACTGAGAAGGACGCAGACGGTTTGCTATTGCCGCATAATGACACACTGGTAATTTCTTTAAATATGCTAGATTTTAAGATTAAACATGTCCTAGTGGATCTAGGAAGTTAGGACAATATCATAAAATGGAGAGTATTGGAGAAATATAAACTCACTTGAAGCATCATTTCGACCACAAACGCAGAAGGAGTAATGGAAACAACTCTTTTCGAAGTGGAAGATGGTATATGGGATATAACATTATTCTATGAAGGTCGTGGTTGCATGAAATGAAAGCTGTACCATTAACATATCATCAATTCCCGAAGTTTCCAATGAACAAAGGAGCTAAACAGATAAGGGGTGACTAACCGAAGGCAAGGGAGATGAATGGAATTTCGGTCTCCAGTAGAAAGGAAAGGAACACGCGACATAGCCATTACAAGAACCATTGCCCTCTCTCAAACTAGATGAAGTTATCCCTAGGGAAGAAACGTCAAAATTCTATCAGGTACCGAGATATTTCAAGGTTCCATAAGAGATGGATGTAACAAAATCCATAGCAGAAGAGCTTGGGCAAGTTGCGTTGTTCGAAGAATTCTTAAAGAAAATTTCACTTGGGGATAGGACTACATCCCGAGCTCAGGTTTGTATTTATTAAATTTCTTAAATCTAATGATGATTATTTTGCATGGTCACATATGGATATGACAGGTATCCCGACGGAGGTATCCATACACAAGTTAAGTTTGGATCCTAACGTACCTCCGGTAAGACAAAAACAATGCCCTATTGCTGAAGCCAGGAATGAATTTGTCAAGGAAGAGGTAACTCGTTTACTTAATATAGGTTCGAACCCAGAGGTAAAGTATCTAGAGTGGATAGCTAATGTAGCAGTGGATCCTAAGAAGAACAATATATTTCACATGAGTGTAGATTATAAAGATTTGAATAAGGCTTGCCTGAAAGACTCGTTCTCACTACCAAACATCGATCAAATGATTGATGCTACGACTGGGCATAGGTTAATGGATTTGCTCGATGCTTATCCCGGGTACAATCAAATTAAGATGAACCCATGGGATCAGGAAAAAACTTTATTTACAATGAAATTTGGTACATATTGCTATAATGTGATGCCCTTCGGGTTGAAAAATGCCGNGAGGCCAACTATATAGAAAATCTTTCCAAGGCCCGCTGGCCCGATGGTTGGGGGCGTTGATGTCCCCCAAACTCACATCACTAATTTAGGTTGCGAGCTGGTCGATGCAATAATAAAAACTCAACGCTAGTCGGGGTAGATTCCACAGGGAGATTGATATGGGATTAGGTATATACCTAGTGTGAATGTATGACGTGCCTAAGATTACACTTCCACATTTTCAATTGTTGTTTCTACTTCTACTTTTACGCTAATGTAATTGTAAAGCTAAGAGATAATGTTTTTGATTTTGGTTGTTTTTCAAGTTATAAAAGATCTAGGGTTGCGACTTCCGCCTAGTTGGGTACCTAACGGATTTAGAGTTTTAGGGCATGTTTGGTTGATCGGGATACAATATAGAAATCATACTCAATTACTCACTCTATACCTCTCGGTAGTTTGAGTGATTTTTCCCAATTTGGATTTCTCAAATCCAAATAGGTATCTCACGAAACATGCGATAAATTCTCATGTCAGGTCTTACTATCTCTAGATTCTACCCTTTAATTAGGGCTATCAATTTTTTGAGTTCACACCAAATTCTTGTTAGCCAAGTTTTCATAGACTTAGTCTCACTTTCTCAAATAAAGACTAAGTCAATTAGACACGAATCAATGTTTGCAACCATCAATTCTCAAATTCAAGCAAGAACTAGACTAAATATCATGTACCCAATCATAAATACGCCCTAAATCAATCATCCATTAAGTACCCATACTAGGATTGGGTCACAACCCTAGCTAAGGGTTTGGCTACTCATGGAAAATGAAGAAATTAAAGAAGAAACTAAGATAAAATGCATAATAATTGATTAAGTAAAGAAAATATAATGTTTAAATGCTAAACTAATACAAAGTTACCCAATACAGTAAAAACAAACGGTTCTAAGTGTTCAGGTGCACCAAACTTAACCTAAAAATGACAAAAAAGATCTATTTATACTCATTTGAAAAAATCTGACAAACTTGCCCCTGCGAAGGTTGTGCGGCCGCACAATTATGTGTGCGTTCCGCATTCTGAGATTGACTAGCCAAGTTGACTTTTTGTGGTTGCATAAACGTGAGATGCGGACGCACTTCCTCTAATTGTGCAAACCTCACATTTTTGAGTGTGGCTGCACTCTTGTTCTTGGACTGGATCTGGGCTTCATTATACGGACCACACATTTATGAGTGCGACCGCATTTTGGCATCCTGCGGCCGCACAATAATAGTGCGGTCCGCACATCTTTAAGCTCCCAAACTACAAGTCTCTGAATCTAGTCTTTTGCGGCCGCATAATAATTGTGCGGTCCACACTCTGTGAATAAATTCTATTAGTGCATCTTCAGAGTTTGCGTTCGCACACAGTATTGTGCTGTCCGCACTGTAGCCCTTTTTGCCTTGATTTGGTTCTTGTCCAATTTTACTCCTCTTTGAGTTGATTTTCACTTCTTTGGCTGGTCTTTCAATATTCTTGCAAGAAAGCACATTTCATTAGTTTTCGGGAATACTTTTAAGCATTTTTGAGCTACAATGTAAGTAAAAGAGAGAAAATAAGCGGTCAAATCCCAACTTATCAGGTATCCGATGCTAACTATGTTATTCAAGAAGTCCACGAAGGGATATGCGACAATCATTTGGGTGCAGATTCTTTAGTGCTGAAATTGGTAAGGGCAAGCTATTATTGGTCCCGCATGGAATAATAGGCCAAAGACTTCGTACGAAAGTGTGATAAGTACCAATGCTACGCACCACTAGTACATCAACCGGAAGAACCGTTGCGTTTGGTTCTTTCCCCGTGGCTATTCATGAAATGGGGGATGAATATCGTCGGGCCATTGCCGCCAGCCCCCGAAAAGGTTAGATTTTTTTTTATTTTGACTGACTATTTTTCTAAATGGGTGGAAGCAGGTCCTTATCAGAAGATAAGTGAGCATGAAGTGGTGGATTTATTGTGGGAAAATATAATTTGCAGGTTCGAAATTCCAAAAGAGATAGAATGCGATAATGGACCACAATTTATCTATGCAAAATTCACAAAGTTCCTCAAAGATTTAAAAATAAAGAGGATCACATCTTCACCCTACCATCCGAGCAAAAATGGTCAATCGGAGTCAACAAACAAAGTGATTATACAAAACCTCAAGAAAATGTTGGAAGCGGCTAAAGGTAATTGGCCCGGGGAATTATCCAGCGTTTTATGGGCATACCGAACAACGACCAAATCAAGCACATGAGAAAATCCCTATTCCCTTGTGTATGGGGCAGAAGCTTTAATCCCAGTGGAAGTAGGGAAACCCACCTTGAGATATTTCCAAGCAGATGAAGAATCAAACAATGAAGCAATGTTAGTTAACTTGGAGCTACTCGGTGAGGGTAGGGACTTGGTGCATGTAAGAATGGCAGCCGAAAAGCATAGAATGAAGTGGTATTATAATCGAAGAGCCAACTTCCGTTATTTTAACGTAGGAGACTTGGTCCTAAGGAAAGTAACTCAAAGCACCCGGGATCTTAACGCAAGGAAGCTAGGTCCAATATGGGAAAGCCCCTACCGGGTTTCAGCTATCACTAAGAAATGCTCATATGGATGAGAAAACCAAGATGGGGAAATATTGTCCAGCAACTAGAACGTGGCACACCTCAAAAGATATTATTGCTCATGAATATCACCTGAACTAAAAGTATGTGCTGTACTATTTTCCTCTTCGTCCAGTGTTTGTCCCAATTGAATTTTTCTGGAAAGGTTTTTAACGAGTAATAAATAGAAAGCATACTACAAAGAAAGCTCCAACTCCAGCAATAAGACCTTTAATAGCAAGGAACACAAGCAAAGATCCACTCTGGGACGGTTAGATAATCTCTTGCTTTATAGAAAAATTCCCACCGGGAAGCTAAGTTTTCTATCGAGCAAAGGTTACCCAGCCGTTCACAAATATAAACCACTAGAGGGTTATTAGATAGTCCTTCGCTCGATAGCATGATTTCCCGAGGGAAAGTAAAGTGAGCTACCGCGTTATGGATTATCTAGTAATTCATTAGTGGGATCCTCGAAGGTACAAGGTTCCCAATGTTCCAATTCACATTCTTCGCATTTGAACACTAGGGGGGAACAATATGAGGATATGGCAACAATGACTTCCACGTCGAACGGGAAGCGAAAATCGGAAACATAATTGTATCATTAGGATCGGGGACTGCGTGACCAGCCCCGTAGAAATAAGTTGTACAAGTTAGTCACAAGTAATGGCAATTTTCTTTTTCAGCATAATAAATGCTTATGCACTTTTTGAAAATATAAGGAATAAAATGAAGTCCTTTTATTTTTATCTTGTTTCTTATCTGAACGATGAATTAACTTTGCCATTTGAAAGTTAAACAAGTACTTCAAATGTTAGGGTCGTAATGAATAAGAGACGTCCATTTCAAGAGCACCGTAAATACAAGAGGGCATGCTGTTATATAAACGCTCATGTTAAAGGGTTGATTTCGGAAGAACTCATGCCCAAAATCAAAATGCTTCTAGGAAAAATACAACCAAGGCCTCACATAATAAGACGCAATCAATAAAACGTGTGCAAAACGCTTAAGAAAACAAAACAAGAGCATGCAAAGATTAAAACTTGCATAAATGTTCAAACGAAGGAAAGACTTAAACAGTACTTAAGCAAAAAGATGATTTTATTTACAATAACATGTAAAAATGACACACATAAAAGAATTGGAAAAAGAAAAGAAACGCTAAACTGCAGCATCTCCGGAACCTGGAGGAAGAGAAGTATCCGCGCCTCCAGAGGAAGTTGATAGATCCGCCGATGGTTCAACATTTTGGCCTTCACCAGTTCGGCCTTCAACATCTTCATCTTCCACTTCCTCTTCAGTTCCAGAAGTTTCAGAACTGGAATGGGAAGATTCAGAAGTAGTAGGCTCTACGGGAGAATATTTTAGCTGCTAATTCAAGTTTACGGGCCTTAGCAATTTCAGCATCAAAGTCAATGATACCAACTTTGGCCTCTTCCAAGGTTCTTCTCCTCATGATGTACATAGCATAAGTTTTCTCAATGACAAGGGAAGTTGCTCGAAACTTAAGTTCTTCTTAGAGTTGGGTTACGTCGGCATAAAGGATTTACCGCGCGGATCTAACGGATCCGAGGAAAACATCAAGGTCAGGGACAGTTGAACCATAGAGCCTATTATACTCGATGGTGTTTTTTTATACTTATCCTCCAGTTGGGTATGTTTCTCCCCCGCAACAGCAGGTTCTTCAGTTATGGAGTTCAACACTGCCTTTAAGTTAGTCAATCGTTCAGCGGAAGCAACCTTACGATCGGATGCAGCAAGAACGTCGTTATGAACTTCAAGCCATTTGGCCTTAGCCTCTTTAAATTGAACCCTCAACGGGGAAATATCTTGGTTAATGGTCTCCACTTCTTGCTCACTTTACTGCAAACGAGCCTCCAATACAACAAACTCAGTGACTTTGGCTTCCAGTTCTGAGAGGCGAGCGACACTTTGCTCCTACTATGCCAAAAGCTGATCCCATACAGAGGTAATTTCTTGCTTCTCACGAATTAACCTCTAAAGGCCCTCAGAAACAATAAAGTTGGCCTACAAAGCAAGAAAGGCAAAACTCAAAATATGTTAGGAAACAATAGAAAAAATAACAAATGAAGAAAGGAATGTACCGTTGCGGCATTGTGCATAGCGTTGTTCAATAAACACTCTTCCGAGAATGTCTGAATCTTTTCCCATTCTTTCATTGAACATAAAAGCTTCAGATAATTAGTAAGCTTCAGTGGCCAGGATAGCAAGTTGTATCCGGTAGAGACTGAAGGAGTTACATTCCTCCTACTTTGTGGATCTTCAGAAGAGGCATCGTAATTTTGCCATAAATTCTCATTAACTAGGGACTGGAAAAAGCAACACCTTCTTTGTGGTCAGGTGTGACCGGTGGAAATGATGTAGCAGTTGATGGTCTTGGTGAAGATGGAGATGAAGCTGATGGAGTTGAAGAGTGAGAAGCAGCTACAACAAACACAGTGTTATTTGTTTGTTGCTCATCAGTCGGGGATGGAAGGGACCCGATACTCAACCCCAAAATACCGAGCGTGCCGACTGGGACACGGAAGTGGAAGTTGCGATTTTCCATCGTATGATATTCCCCTCCCCCCAGGGCTATGATACATCATCCTCGGATGGTATAACTAACTCAACATGCTGAGCATTTTATTGAGTTAATGAGGACCGTCGCCTTCTATGTAGAGAAGCTCCCCCACCACTAGCTTCTCCATTATCTTTGATCATCACAGTGTCTATGACCGGTCCGGGAGGAGGGCTAGTCACCACAACTACCAAAGATGACTCAGGGGCAATATTCTTCACCCTCTTATTCTTTTCCCCGCCCGTAGATGAGCATCTTCTTTTTGGTTGTTTGTCCTTCGGCTGGGGAGGACTCAGCAAAGAAACACTTATGCCTGAGGGAACCCGGAGACACCTATTCGAGTAAGCGCCTCCTGAAGCAGCCTCGCCGCGTCAGCATGATTACCCAAAATATCCTCCTTGGGGATAACAACAGAGCCTGTAGGTAGACCTGATTTAAAAGAAAAGATAGAATGGGTCAATTAATTTCTTCACATAAAAAAACTAAAACAAGGTGAGTCTGAGTTACCATGGTTTTTTTCCTTGCACCCTTATTTAAAGGCCAATTCTTTCCACGTGCGGGTTTCAGGCGTAGTGACATCCAACATCTTCTAGACCCATTGGTCTAAGCCTTTAACCGTCAGTGGGACCCATCGAGTTGCTGAAATAGGCGAAATAAGGAGGATCAATAGGGGTATAGAAGAATACCTAATAATAGAAATATTAAACAAGGAGCTTACGAGTGCGATTACATGCTTTCGAAAAGGATAAATTCGTTGCCGAAATTATGTCATTGGTGGCAACTGCAACAAACTGTTCCATCCACCCACAGTCGTTGTCATCATTCATACTAGAAAATAGAGCATGGTTGCCATGTTTACTGAAATTTATCATCCCCCCACGGAAGATTCTGGGGGAATAAAGAATCATCACATGAGCTAAAGATAACTCCTCTCCCATCTCTTGGCATAAGCACCGAAGATAGGCAATCGTCCTCCACACAGAAGAACTTACTTGTGCCAAACATACCTGATAGCGAAGGCAGAACTCCGCAATAACAAAGTCAACTTCTTTACTCAAAGAGAACACACCCAAAGTAAATGGATACGTGTAAAAATATGTAAATCCTTCCTTGGGAAGGGTCACTCGCTCTGATAGATCAGGAGAAACAATATCCAAATCATGACAGTGGCAGGTTTTCTTCACAACTGGAATACTCGAAGAATGGATGTAAGAATGATATCTGCCAATAGCCATTGTGAGATGGAGAGCCGAAGGGAATTTCTCTTCGAAGTCTTTTGTTGTAACAAGACTTCTAGGAATGATGGAATCCATTGTCGGAGGAGCAGCATCCTCGACTTTGTTCTTTCCCTTTGAAGAGCTAACGTTCTTTGAAGAAGAAGCCATTGGATGAAAGAAAGGATTTTTTGTTTGAAGAGAGTTAAAGAAAGGTTTATTAACAACAAAAAATGTTTTAGAAAACTTGGAAAATTATGGAGTATAAGGGGAGAAGATTGATGCATATAAGTAAAAGTTTCGGCGGCTAAATTCATGGTCATGATTACCTCGATAATCGGCAAAGGCTATGCTGAATCGTGGGATGACCCATGTTCGGGGCACTAAATGCGGAGAGCGCCTAATCAACCAACAAAAGCCTTCAGAGGAGATCATAGTAATTCCCACCAAAAGAGTGTTGCTACCAACTTTCCGATGACACAAAGTAATGTCACCGGAAAGTAGGGAGACTATCTGTATAGGGTAAAATATGTTATGCTACGTGGCCGCCCAAAATATGGCCACGTGTAACCTAAGACTAGGGATAGCCAAAACCGAAGGTAACGGTCCCGTATGTCATCGGGAAGAATAACGCTCATAAGGATGCAACAAATACTCTTCGTCCGATAGCATTTAATGGAGAATATTCCACAACATTAAGTATGTTGCCCGTTATAAGGAATTTGATATTTATGCTCACCGTTACATCTTCATCAATGACCCTCATAATTGACATTAAAGAAGGTTATGATCCTATGACCTCCTTTCCTAGACGTAGCTATAAATAGTGAGCTCTGTTATCGTTGTAAACGCACGAATTTTCTCGCAAACTAATACTACAATCTACTCAAAACTCTAATCAATTTTACCTTATTATTTTCTGTACTTGTTCTTATTATTTTTGCTCCCGGAGGCTTCACTACCACGGTCTTTATTTCTTTCATTTCGTATTCCTATCAAGACTAAGTGTTATATATATTTTTAATTATCTTGATGTTTCATGATCGAATTAATTGACTTGTATATAAACCACGTATAAATTCAACTGTATCGTTTTACGGGTAAACACATTTTGTTTCTTTAAGAGTTCATTTTTTTAATGGATATTCTAAATATAAAGTGGTCATTTATTGTGGAGAAGACGAAGTAATACTGTTTTACCTAATTAATAGCAATTTAATGTCTAGTTGATCTTTTAGAGCATAGTAATCGATGTCAGATAACTTTTGTGATCGTTCTAACGGACACCCGGCTTTTATTCTTGCACGTTCATTTATTTGATGCATTTTTAATTCAGTAGCGTTACATGTTCGATTTTCTAGATATGAAAACTATGTCTATTTGAGCTCTACGTGTCATACATGTGATAAGTCAAATTAAGATGTTCGATTTGATACGAATAGAGTATAAAGTATAAAGTAGTACTTGAATAAGAGACGGAGTACATAAAAATTCTAAACAAACATTAATATGTAACTTAACCTACTCAGTTTCTTTATAGGGAAAAAAAGGATAGCGGAAGGTGAATGGAGAGTGGCCCTTCGAGTAGTAGGACAAAAATAGCCGGCCCCAACTCCCCACTCAGTTTCTGTTGAAAGATAAGTTAAAAAGAATGACAAATATGTCACTTATTCTCATCCACTTGCACTAACCCAAGGTTTGGACGGTTGTTACTTGTTAGTCTGTTAACGAAATACTTTCCTTCTTATTTTATTTCAAAATAAATAATATATTTTTAAATTTAAAAATAATTTAATTTTAAACTCTTCATTTTACTCATTTTGATTTTAGTAGAAAAATTTAATAACCACACAAATATTATTATCCCACAAAAATTTCGTCCCTTAAATTTTTAAGTTCATAAATTTTAAAATTTTTTTTCTTCTTTCTTAAACATCGTGCCGAGTCAAACTAAGTCGTATAAATCGTAAGGGACGAAATATTATCATTTGCAAATTGCAAATGCCCTTTGCAAGAAATGAAAGAAAGAAAGCAACGCGACCACGTGCAATATTTCCAGCTTCAGCAATTCCATTGTGATTCCCTCCTTCAGATTAAATTTTCTTCTACTGGATTTGGATTCTTGGATTATTAGCCTAGACTAGACTAGAAGGTGAGTCATGTAACCTCTCCAATGAAAATGTACGGATTGTTGACTTCTTAGAGATCATTGATGATTGGCTTAAAATTATTGGACGTGTTTCTTCATTTTGGAAAGTTCTATCTTTGTTAACGTTATTAATTAGTTCATACTCTCATTGTTTTATTTGATTATGGAGTCATTACCTTTTAAGTATCGATCGAGTCAAGAAGTTCTTTCATTTATTATAAGTTTCATCAGTGTATAATTTATGTATACCGACTATAAAAAATAAACAGTAAATTTAATCGGCTAATTTTGTAAAGATCTCTATTAATTGTGACTTTATCATTTATATATAATTTATTAATTCTTTTGATGAAATAAGGTAATCAATTGAACAGATTGAGATGAGGATTTGCCAGCTAAACCTTGTATATATACTTCTAATCTTGAAGAGATCAAGTGTTCAATATGCATATGCCTCAGTATAAGTGTCTAATTGAATAAAGTCGGACAAGTTTAGGGGTCGCGTATGTATTGAGCCTTTATAAATTTCAAGAATTTAGACATGTTTATTTTTCTATATCAAACAAACTTTTCGATAACTATATTATTATCCCTTTTCACTTCTATTAGCAACATTCTTTTCCCGAATTTTATTATCAAGGTAAGGGAGTATGTACGGATCAAAAGAAAGCTAAAGTTTGGACATGACGCCCCAAACATTCAGTAGCAACCACCTATCTACACTCCAATCCAATAAAAAAGGAATAGTCCAGAAAAGTTACCTTAAGGATAAAAATTTAATTTGTCACATCTTTCTTCAGTGCCCTCTACAGAATACCTCGTGTATCACAAGTCTGGTAAGTAATTCAGACCTTTTATACTTGTGCAACATTCTTTGATTTCTCTCTTACCATCTATAATAGGCGATTCAAGCTAAAGCTATCCTATAAATTTCAGCATTTGCGTTCTTCCCTTTCATGAATTCATATGTGTTTCAATCCAAACTACTTCCTCATTCTAGGTGAATTGTTGTATGAGTATTCCCCGCTTAGCTAGTTCAGTATCTTGATCCATATACTGGATGATAGCTCACATTTGAAAAATAGGTGTTCCACACTGTATATGGTCAAAACCATTTTCGACCTTCGTACGATTAGTGAAGATGGACCGAAGAGTGTCTTCATAATATCGAGGTGTGATTTGAAAAAGGCACGAACGAGCTTCGAGTTTTGGGGTCAGATTAAATACCGAGCTTGACTTTATTATCTAGCTTGAGTCCAAATCGAGCTATGATGAGAAGCGATGGTATCAAGCTTCAGTNTAAGTCAAATTAAGATGTTCGATTTGATACGAATAGAGTATAAAGTATAAAGTAGTACTTGAATGAGAAGGAGTACATAAAAATTCTAAACAAACATTAATATGTAACTTAACCTACTCAGTTTCTTTATAGGGAAAAAAAGGATAGCGGAAGGTGAATGGAGAGTGGCCCTTCGAGTAGTAGGACAAAAATAGCCGGCCCCAACTCCCCACTCAGTTTCTGTTGAAAGATAAGTTAAAAAGAATGACAAATATGTCACTTATTCTCATCCACTTGCACTAACCCAAGGTTTGGACGGTTGTTACTTGTTAGTCTGTTAACGAAATACTTTCCTTCTTATTTTATTTCAAAATAAATAATATATTTTTAAATTTAAAAATAATTTAATTTTAAACTCTTCATTTTACTCATTTTGATTTTAGTAGAAAAATTTAATAACCACACAAATATTATTATCCCACAAAAATTTCGTCCCTTAAATTTTTAAGTTCATAAATTTTAAAATTTTTTTTCTTCTTTCTTAAACATCGTGCCGAGTCAAACTAAGTCGTATAAATCGTAAGGGACGAAATATTATCATTTGCAAATTGCAAATGCCCTTTGCAAGAAATGAAAGAAAGAAAGCAACGCGACCACGTGCAATATTTCCAGCTTCAGCAATTCCATTGTGATTCCCTCCTTCAGATTAAATTTTCTTCTACTGGATTTGGATTCTTGGATTATTAGCCTAGACTAGACTAGAAGGTGAGTCATGTAACCTCTCCAATGAAAATGTACGGATTGTTGACTTCTTAGAGATCATTGATGATTGGCTTAAAATTATTGGACGTGTTTCTTCATTTTGGAAAGTTCTATCTTTGTTAACGTTATTAATAAGTTAGTTCATACTCTCATTGTTTTATTTGATTATGGAGTCATTACCTTTTAAGTATCGATCGAGTCAAGAAGTTCTTTCATTTATTATAAGTTTCATTAGTGTATAATTTATGTATACCGACTATAAAAAATAAACAGTAAATTTAATCTGCTAATTTTGTAAAGATCTCTATTAATTGTGACTTTATCATTTATATATAATTTATGAATTCTTTTGATGAAATAAGGTAATCAATTGAACAGATTGAGATGAGGATTTGCCAGCTAAACCTTGTATATATACTTCTAATCTTGAAGAGATCAAGTGTTCAATATGCATATGCCTCAGCATAAGTGTCTAATTGAATAAAGTCGGACAAGTTTAGGGGTCGCGTATGTATTGAGCTTTTATAAATTTCAAGAATTTAGACATGTTTATTTTTCTATACCAAACAAACTTTTCGATAACTATATTATTATCCCTTTTCACTTCTATTAGCAACATTCTTTTCCCGAGTTTTATTATCAAGGTAAGGGAGTATGTACGGATCAAAAGAAAGCTAAAGTTTGGACATGACGCCCCAAACATTCAGTAGCAACCACCTATCTACACTCCAATCCAATAAAAAAGGAATAGTCCAGAAAAGTTACCTTAAGGATAAAAATTTAATTTGTCACATCTTTCTTCAGTGCCCTCTACAGAATACCTCGTGTATCACAAGTCTGGTAAGTAATTCAGACCTTTTATACTTGTGCAACATTCTTTGATTTCTCTCTTACCATCTATAATAGGCGATTCAAGCTAAAGCTATCCTATAAATTTCAGCATTTGCGTTCTTCCCTTTCATGAATTCATATGTGTTTCAATCCAAACTACTTCCTCATTCTAGGTGAATTGTTGTATGAGTATTCCCCGCTTAGCTAGTTCAGTATCTTGATCCATATACTGGATGATAGCTCACATTTGAAAAATAGGTGTTCCACACTGTATATGGTCAAAACCATTTTCGACCTTCGTACGATTAGTGAAGATGGACCGAAGAGTGTCTTCATAATATCGAGGTGTGATTTGAAAAAGGCACGAACGAGCTTCGAGTTTTGGGGTCAGATTAAATACCGAGCTTGACTTTATTATCTAGCTTGAGTCCAAATCGAGCTATGATGAGAAGCGATGGTATCAAGCTTCAGTGCCAGAGACCAACCGACACCGAGCCCGAATCAATACCGGGCCCCGAGTCAGCATCGAGCTCAAGCCCGCATCGAGCTCTAAACCTGAAAACCGACCAATGCCGACCAATCCCGCATCCAATCAAGATCAAGCCAAGAGACAAGAGTCGTTAAAGCTGCACTAAGAGAGAGAATCTCGGCAAAAATTAGGAAAAAACTAATTCATCATGGGTTCCCCACTATGTATTTTTTATTATGTCTAAAATAGGATCCATTCACTATAAGAGGGGTGACTATTATTTATGTAAAATGATCAAGTCATTAATACATTGTAACTCAAATACTATTGATACATTCCCATATTAAGAGATTATCCTTTTTAGTTTCATACATAATTCCATTTTTGCTTGTTCGTATATCATCTTCCTTTCAACTCGGTTTGTATCTTTTCTTTATAGTCAATATTCGATATTTCTACTTGCTCTTACAATTTGTGTCAAGTTATATGACAAACCCTTAGAACTACGTCCAAATTTAACTCATCCGTTTTTCGGGTAAACAGTTTGGCGCCCACCGTGAGGCTAAGGATAACAGTGGTTATTTGATACAAATCTGCAAAACACACCATTTTATGCTTGTTTTCGGAAGTGTCTTTGATTTCGGATTAGCAACGACGAGCTCTCAATTAAATGGCCTTACCTATTGACAATGAAGCTGGCCTTCAAGGTGAGAACAACAACTTGACGCCCAGGGCCGAGATGCCGCTTGTCGACGCCATTGGAGCTCGAGGCGAAGTGCCATTAGACGTTAATTCGCATGTTGCAATTGAGGAAAACCTACGTTCTGAACCTGAAAATAACATTCATGGTGGTACTCGATCTGCAGTTCGAGATACCCATAACGTTGAGGAAAACGGAATCAGCTTGCGTATGATTTCGAAAGGTTGCAAGCTCAACAAGCAGCAATAGCTCAGTTGCAGAGTCAACCCCAGATACCGAGCAGGCCGGAGCCCAGTCCACCCCGAGAAGTCACCCATAGAACGGAACCAGCTATAGTAAGGTCAAATGAGCAAGAGTCCGGGACTAATCCCAAAATTGCTAAGATGTTTGAAGAATTGACCAAATGAATAGAATCAGGAGAAAGAAGGATCGAGGCAAACGACAAAAATGTGGAAACATATAACTCTAGGATTGATCATATCCCGGGGGCACTACCGATATTGAAGGGCTTAGATTCCAAAACATTCGTACAAAAGCTTTTTTCCCCCAAGCGCGACTCCTAAACCTATCCCAAATAAGTTCTGCATGCCCGAGATTCCTAAATATAACAGAACTATCAACCCTAACGAATATGTCACCCCTTACACATGTGCCATTAAAGGGAAGGATCTAGAGGATGATGAAATCAAATCCATATTATTGAAGAAATTCGGTGATACCATGTCAAAGGGAGCAATGATATGGTATCATAATTTATAATCTAGTTCTATCGGTTCGTTTACTTTGCTTGATGATTCTTTTGGAAAAGCACACGCTGGGCCCATAAAGGTCGAGACCAGGGAACCACACATATTCAAGGTAGGACAAAAAGATAACGAGATACTAAGAGAGTTCGTATCTCGTTTCCAAATGGAACGAATGGATCTACCACCAGTCACAGACGATTGGGCTGTTCAGGCTTTCACTCAAGGTTTGAACGAACGAAGTTCGATGGCTTCACGGTGGTTGAAGCATAACCTGATTGAGTACCCAGCTATTACTTGGGCCGACGTGCATAATCGGTATCAATCAAAAATTAGAGTCGAAGACGATCAGTTGGGTTCTGGACCCATTGTTAGAAGGGACATCAATCGAGAACAAGGGTCGATCAGGGACCGATACCAACCATATAGTGGAGACCATAGGGGGAATAAATCGAGACGTAACCCCGAACAAGGCAATAAAAGAAGTGATCGAGGTCAAGGGTCTCGGGGGCTGATGAACAGAAATGGGTTCGATAGGCATACCGGACCTAAGGAAGCACCACAGTTATTGGAGTATAACTTCAGCATCGATGCATCCGCAATGTGTCAGCTATCAGACGCATCACAGACACTAAATGGCCTCGACCCATGCAGACCGATCGTGACCAGAGGAACCCCAATCAAATGTGCATATCATGGCACCCATGGCCACAAAACAGAAGATTGTAGGCAACTAAGAGAGGAGGTAGCCCTGTTATTCAATAAAAGTCACCTTCGAGAATTTTTAAGCGACAGGGCCACAAGCCATTTCAAAAATAGGGATTTCGGTAGGCAAAGCGAATAGGAAGAACCACAACACATGATCTACATAATTATCGGTGGAATCGATACCCCTCAAGGTCCGGTGCTTAAACGCACTAAGACATCGATTATGAGAGAGAAGCGACCTCGAACTCAGGATTACGCACCCATAGGAACCCTGTCCTTTAATGATGAAGATGCAGAAGAAGTCGTACAACCTCACAATGATACACTGGTAATATTAGTACTTATGAATAAAACTAAAGTTAAGCATATGTTAATTGATCTAGGTAGCTCGACCAATATTATTAGATCGAAGATCGTAGAACAGCTCGGTCTACAGGACCAGGTCCTTCCCGCACCTCTGGTTCTAAACTGATTCAATATGGCATGAGAAACTACCAAAGGCGAGATAATTCTGCCGACAAATGTGGCCGGGACCATCCATGAAATGAAGTTCCACAAAATCGAAGGCGATATGAGGTACAGCGCCCTTTTGGGAAGGCCATGGATCCACAATATGAGAGCTGTACCTTCGACCCTCCACCAGGTTCTTAAATTCCCAACATTGGAGGGAGTCAAAGCAGTGTACAGAGAACAACCGTCCACAAGAGAAATATTTTCCGTCGAAGAAGCAATTCCAATATCCTCGCCTTCATCAACAAAGGGGTCAGACTCGAAGGGGGAAAGTGATGCCAAATAGAAATCACAGACGTCAGCTTCGACCCAACTAGAAAATCATAAGATTGATGAAGATGATGAGCAAGGGATCCCTTGATCCTTCAGGGTCCCCGATGATTCCGAGGCTACCCGATTTGAAGAATTGGATCAAGTCATACTAATTGAATATCTACCCGAACGAAAGGTATACTTGGGAACAAGATTAACCCCTTTACTCAGGAAAAAGCTTATTCAATTTCTTATTGATAACATAGATTGTTTTTCTTGGTCCCATTTAGACATAACAAGGATCCCACCGGATATAACGATGCATCGGCTAAGCCTGGACACTAGGTTCAAACCGGTGAAGCAAAAATGAAGACCCAGTCCGAGGTAAAGCACGCATTCATAAAGGACGAGGTAACTAAACTTATCAAAATAGGGGCTATTTGGGAGGTGAAATATCCCGAATGGTTAGCCAATGTAGTCGTAGTCACTACAAAAGGGAAAAACTTAGAATGTGTGTAGATTATAAGGATTTAAACAAGGAGTGCCCCAAAGATTCTTTTTCGCTGCCTAACATCGATCGCATGATCGATGCCACAACTGGCCACGAGATCCTTACTTTTCTCGATGCCTATTACGGGTATAATCAAATCCAAATGAACCCTGAGCACCGAGAAAAAACTTCATTTATCACCAAGTATGGAACATATTATTATAATGTAATGCCCTTCGGGCTAAAAAATTCAGGAGCTACTTACCAATGGCTAGTAAATAAAATGTTCGAGGAACAAATAGGTAAATCAATGGAAGTTTATATTGATGACATTCTAGTTAAGTCCCTGCGTACAGAGGACCATTTGGCTAATTTGCAGGAAATGTTTGAGATTTTAAGGAAATACAACATGAAGCTCAACCCCGAGAAATGTGCTTTTGGGGTCGGTTCGGGCAAGTTCCTTGACTTCATGGTATCGAATTGGGGGATCGAGATCAACCCCGATAAAATCAAGGCCATCGAAGACATCACCGTCATGGACAGTGTAAAAGTCATGAAGAAGCTAATCAGCCGGATAGCTGCCTTATGCCGATTCATTTTGAGGTTGTCGGATCGAAGCCACAGATTTTTCTCTCTACTAAAAAAGAAGAACGATTTTGTCTGGACCTAGAATGCCAACATGCGTCATAGGAATTGAAGTGATACCTATCGAGCCTACCACTGCTTCACACTCCAAAGGCAGACGAGAAACTTTACTTGTACTTGGAAGTATCAGAAATCGCAGTAAGTAGTGTCCTAGTTTGAGAAGAGCAAGGTACGTAATTTCCCATTTATTATGTAAGTTGAACCTTAGGAGAAGCAGAAACTAGATATCTACACTTAGAGAAATTGGCACTTTCTCTAATAAATGCCTCTAGAAAGTTAAGACCATACTTTCAATGTCACTCCACATGCTTATTAACCACTTACCCACTTCATAATATTTTGTACAAGCCCCAACTTTCGGGCCGATTGGCCAAATGGGCCATCAAACTAAGTGGGTACGATATCGAATATCAACCTCATACGGCCATCGAGGCTCAAATTGTAGCGGACTTCGTGGCCGATTTCATGCCAACCCTCGTACCCGAAGTTGAAAAGGAACTCTTGTTAAAATCGGGTACACCATCGGGGGTATGGACCCTCTCCACAGAAGGTGCTTCGAATGTGAAGTGGTCCGGGCTAGGCATCATTTGGAAATCGCCCACGGGTAGAACTATTAGGCAATCTATCAAAACTTATATGTTAACCAACAATGAGGCAAAGTACGAGGCCATGCTTGCAGGTCCCGAGCTAGCTAAAACCTTGGGGGAAAAAGTCATTGAAGCCAAGTGTGACTCTTTACTGGTGGTGAACCAAGTAAACAAAACCTTCGAAGTTCGAGAGGATAGAATTCAAAGGTATTTGGACAAACTGCAGGTAACTTTGCACCGTTTCAAGGAATGGACTTTACATCATGTACCTCGAGAACAAAATAGTGATGCCGATGCACTTGCAAATTTGGGGTCATCGGTCAAGGAAGATGAGATCAACTCGGGGACTGTCGTTCAACTCTCGAGATCCGTAATCGAGGAAGGTCACGTTGAGATAAACTCCACAAGTCTAACCTGGGATTGGAAAAAACAAATATATAGAATACTTCAAGAACGGGAAACTTCCATCGGAACCAAAGGAGTCAAGAGATCTACGCACAAAAGCTGTACGATTCACCTTATCCAATGATGGAACGTTGTTTAGAAGGATGTTCGATGGTCCACTGGCCATATGTTTGGGACCGGGAGATACCGACTACATCCTACGTGAGATTCACGAGAGAACTTATTGAAATCATTCCAATGTCGATTCATTAGTCCAAAAATAATCAAAGCAGGATATTATTGGATCGATATGGACAAAGATGCAAAGGAGTTCATTCGAAAATGCGATAAATGTCAAAGATATGCACCCATGATTCATCAACCGGGGAACTTCTCCACTCGGTCCTATCTCCTTGGACTTTCATGAAATGGGGAATGGACATCGTTGGCCCCCTCCCATCGGCCTCAGGTGAGGCTTAGTTTATTTTTTTATGACTGATTATTTCTCTAAATGGGTTGAAGCACCGACTTTCTAGAAAGTTAGAGAAAAGAGGTGATAGACTTTATTTGGGACCACATCATATGTCGGTTCGGGATGCCATCCGAAATTATATGCGATAATGGAAAGCAATTCATCGGAAGAAAAGTGACCAAATTTCTCAAAAACGACAAAATCAAAAGGGTCCTTTCGACACCTTATTATCCCAGTGGAAACGGACAGAGTGAATCAATAAATAAAACCATCATCCAAAATCTTAAGAAAAGATTAACCAACGCTAAAGGTAAATGGAGATAGATACTACCCGAGGTCCCGTGGGCATACCGAACAACATCAAAATATAGTACCGGAGCGACACCATTCTCGTTGGTTTATGGCGCCAAAGCTCTTATCCCGGTTGAGGTAGGAGAACCTAGCGTTAGGCCTCGGTATGCAACAAATGAGTCGAATAACGAAATAATGAACACGAGCCTTCAATTATTGGACGAAAAATGAGAAGCAGCTCTCGTCCGATTAGCCGCCCAAAAATAGCGGATCGAAAGATACTATAATCAAAGAATCAATCTTCGCCATTTTAAGATCGAGAACTTAGTGCTGAGGAAAGTTACCCTCAACACCCGAAATCCCAGCAAAGGAAAATTGGGTCCGAACTAGGAAGGACCGTATCAGGTCCTCGAAATCGTCGGTAAATGATCCTATAAGCATTACCCTCAGATATAAGCCCAGTATAATAAATGATAAGCAACTACCAAGCAATTTGAACGTGTCGCACCTAAAATGATACTACTGTTAAGGTACAACCTCCTATGTTCATTTATATTTTGAAATTACACTTTGTAGGTGTTCGATCAGAAATGAGAATGGATTATTCGGCTCAAAGCCTTTAGGGCTGAAAGCTTGCACTCCTTTTCCCTTTGACCGGTTTTTGTCCGAAATGGGTTTTTCGGCAAGGTTTTTGATGAGGCAACCATTGATCATTCTAGCTTAGAACAATTCAACAGTATCCGAGGCCTCTTTACAATCAACCTCGAATACTGGGGGCATTACCCTCAGATATAATAAGTAAGTGCGATTATCAAGTTCGATGCAAGGAAACAACAGGGTTTTGATAGGAAATATTGTAAGAGACAAATGGTCAGAATGAACCATGCTCGTGTAGTTTACTCGATCCCTGGTACAAAACATGAACACATGTATAATGACATAAAGAGAAATTTCTTCTTTGCTGATATCTCACATCTCAAAATCCATCCTCTATTTTATGATCTATTATGCAAACAGGCTTAAGGGCCGATCATTACCCCATAAATTGGAGATTGCCAACCAAAATTTCAACATGACCAAACCCCACACAAGCCTACGATATACCTTACTTCGAGTTCAAGCAATCACTCACTCGACTACTAAGCCTACGGGCTAACTATTACTTTGAGTTCGAGTAATCACTCACTCGACTACTAAAGCTTAAGGACTACTCTTACTTCGAGTTCGAGCAATCACTCACTCGACTATTAAGCCTACGGGCTACCTCACTTCGAGTTTGAGCAATCACTCACTCGACTACTAAGCCTACGGGCTAACTATTACTTCTAGTTTGAGCAATCACTCACTCGACTATTAAGCCTACGAGTTAACTATTACTTCTAGTTCGAGCAATCACTCACTCGACTACTAAGCCTACGTGCTAACTATTACTTCGAAGTTTGAGAAATCACTCACTAGACCAATAAATCCTAAGGGCTACCTTACTTCGAGTTCGAGCAAAACACTCACTCGACTATAAAGCCTACGGGCTACCTTACTTTGAGTTCGAGTAATCACTCATTCGACTACTAAAGCCTAAGGGCTACTCTTACTTCGAGTTCGAGCAATCACTCACTCGACTATTAAGCCTATAGGCTACCTTACTTCGAGTTCGAGCAATCACTCACTCGACTACTAAGTCTACAGGCTAACTATTACTTTTAGTTCGAGAAATCACTCACTCGACTAGTAAGCCTATGGGATAACTATTACTTCGAGTTCGAGCAATAACTCAGTCGACTACTAAGCCTACGGGCTAACTATTACTTCGAGTTCAAGCAATCACTCACTTGACTACTAAGCCTACTGGCTAACATTACTTTGAGTTCGAGCAATCACTCACTCGACTACTAAGTCTACAGGCTAACTATTACTTTTAGTTCGAGAAATCACTCACTCGACTAGTAAGCCTATGGGATAACTATTACTTCGAGTTCGAGCAATAACTCAGTCGACTACTAAGCCTACGGGCTAACTATTACTTCGAGTTCAAGCAATCACTCACTTGACTACTAAGCCTACTGGCTAACATTACTTTGAGTTCGAGCAATCACTCACTCGACTACTAAGTCTACAGGCTAACTATTACTTTTAGTTCGAGAAATCACTCACTCGACTAGTAAGCCTATGGGATAACTATTACTTCGAGTTCGAGCAATAACTCAGTCGACTACTAAGCCTACGGGCTAACTATTACTTCGAGTTCAAGCAATCACTCACTTGACTACTAAGCCTACTGGCTAACATTACTTTGAGTTTGAGCAATCACTCACTCGACCAATCAAAGCCTAAGGGCCACTCTTACTTTGTGTTCGAGCAATCACTCACTCGACTACTAAAGCCTAAGGGCTACTCTTACTTTGAGTTCGAGCAATCACTCACTTGACTATTAAGACTACGGGCTACCTTACTTCGAGTTTGAGCAATCACTCACTCGATTACTATGCCTACAAGATAGCTATTATTTCGAGTTAGAGCAAAGAACTAACTCGAACATAAAGCCTACGGGCTACACCACTTCAAATTCGAACAATCACTCACTCGATCATAAAGATTGAGTCTACTCTTACTTCGAGTTCGAGCAAACACTCACTCGGTTATAAAGACTATAAGGTCCAGATTCGGTCAAATTTCCTAAAGCATCGAGCATATGAAAGTTTTCATAAGGCATGAATTAAACAAAACCTTCACTTGGCGGAGAATAAAACAGAGACAAGTCGGGAAAGGAAAAGATCTTTATATATATATGAGAGTATTTACAACGTCCGATTAGGACCCTACACAAAATATTGAAATGGGAAAAATCCTAATTATCTCCGGGGGTAGTCTCTTCTCCATCGGGCTCCTCCCCTCTATCAGACCCACTCTCGCTCCCATCATTATCATCATCATCACCATCGGAAGCCAAGGCTCCAACATCGACTTTAAGCCCTTTAGCTCATTTTATCTCTTCGGTAAGATCGAAACCATGAGCATGGATCTCCTCGAGGGTTTATCTTCGAGATTGGCATTTGGCGAGTTCAGCAACCCAATGTGCTCGAGCCTTGGCAGTCTCGGCTGCCTCTTTCGCTTGTACTTGAGCGACTTCAGCATCGGCCCGATAGACGGCCACGAATACATCAGCGTTGGCTTTTGTTTTTTTGGCTTCAGATCTAGCCTTGGCAAGTTCGGAAGACAACTGAGCCTCGAGCTCCTCTATTTTTCTTGCTTGAACCGAGCTCATCTCCTTCATTCTTTGAAGTTGACTTTTGGCCGATGATAATTGGGCTCGAGCCGTTTCTTTTACTGCGGTGAGATGGTCCATGCCATCTTTCCATCCCAAGGTCTCCGGCCTTATCATATCGACCTTATCACGAAGCTTCCGAATCACCTCAAGCTTCTGCTGCAGCTGTGAGATCAAAATGTTAGCCACCATTCCAGAATCGAGCCCATGGGTTTTTAAGATTATCATTACCTTCCTTGTCAGGTCGGTCTAGTCTTGATGAGCCTTGGCCAACTCAGCTTGAAGGTCCTCGATTTCCTCTTCCCTTTGCCCACAAAGAAGTTTAAGGGTGTTTCTCTCCTCCGTAATCCTTCGGAAGTCGGCCTCGTACCGACTCAGCTCGGCTCGAGACCAAGAGCATGCTTCTCGATGAAATGCTGAGGCGTGCGAAGAAAGAAGAAAAGAAGTTAGAAAAGAATAACGAACACAAAAGTGGAATCAATGAAGGGAGTTAAAACTTACCCTATTCAGAGCTTGTTTCACTTTGCAAAAGAGGCCTGACACATCACTAGTGCCAACGACATACTCGACACCGATAAATAAATCATGGAAATGGACCTTCTCGTCATGAGAACGGCCTACTTTGAAGGTCCCCAAAGCTTGGGCTTCCCGAATTGCCCCTTCGGAAAAAGCAGGGAGAGTAGGAAAGTCCATGATTACTATTGCCCCAAGCGACTTGCTTAGGGCATTCTCCTCAGTTCGACGAGCTTTGGGACCGGCCCTTTCAGATATACCCACCGTTTGTTGACTTCGGTAGGAGGCATCCTCGATCTCTAACGACTCGGAGACTCTACCTAAATATTTCTCCGATATCCCCTTAGTTCGAGGCACAGCTTCATAAACCACCATCGATCCAGTTGCCTTTGGGGCATTGACAGTTTTCTTCACTCGGGCCACCAGAATGGAGCCATCATTTTCTTCTTCTTTTTCTTCCCCTTGACGCCCAACAAATTCTTCGGTTAGAGGGATAATTTCCCCCCTCGGTTTACGAGCCGTCCTTGTCTTGGGTTCTGGATCCTCGGAAGTGGAGGCCCTTTTTCTCTTATTGCCCTTCGTCGGTTTCAGAATCGGGGCTGAAGTCTCTTCCTCACCAGACGGGGGCCTCATAACCGCATCTTTACCCAAACCTACGCTCAAGGAAATTGGTTAAGTATATTGAAAATATTATGTTCAAACCATCAGACATGGGAAAGAGGCCTACCATGATTTTTCACTTCACATCGGCCCTTTGAAAATCACGCCACATGTGCTCGGCATATGTAGTGATCGAAGTTAGGTCCCGTACCCAGCTCTTAAGTTCATGGACTGCACCGGGCATCCAAGGAACCGCTGAATTGCCAAAAAGGATATCGGTGAGAAAGAAACGAAGGGGAAAAATAATAGGAGATAACAACAGAATTATACTTACACTTCATGTTCCATTCCTCGGGAAATGACATATTCTCGGCTGGAATTAGGTCTGAAGTCTTCACTCAAACGAACCTGCCCATCCATCCTCGATCCTTGTCCTCGTCTATACTCAAGAACAATACCTTGGTATCCCGATGCTAGAGTTTTATTAACCCACCACGATAGAGGCGAGGGCTGTAGAGTCTAATAAGATGGTCCAGGGTGAAAGGCATCCCCTCGATCTCTTTTAGGAAGAAGCGAAGAAGAATAACGATCCGCCAAAATGAAGGATGGATTTGGCCTAGGGTTATTTAGTATTGGCGGCGNTATTGGCGATAAAAATTGATAACGGCAGGGTCGAGGGGGCCCAATGTGAAAGGGTAAGTATACACACTTAAAACCCCTTTCACATAAGTAGTGATATCTTCTTCGGGAGCCGGGATTATCACTTCTATTTTCTCCCAGTTACAGTCTTTCCTTAGCTGCTCGAGGTGTCCCTTAGTTATCGAGCACATATACCTCGATACTGGGTCACATCGACCAGGAACTGACAAGGCTTTATCGACCTTAAAATTGGAGGTAAGAACACATGCCCCGACAATACTCTCTCAGGCAGTGGCTCCACCGGTATTTTGTCAACGGCAGGCTATAAAGAAGAATCTTTTTCTTTTTGAGGAACGATTTTACATGTTTTCGCCATTTTGGATTTAGAGATCGAAAATAGAAGGAGATGACAAAGATGTGGTGTTCTAAAGAAAGATTTTGTAGTGAAAAATCACAGAACAAAGATTTTTGCAGTAAAAATCACATACCTACAAATTAACAGAGAAGATGCGAGAAAGAGCTTAGAAAATTTTGGAGGCGTAAAAGTGATAAATGGTAAAAAAATAAAAAGGGGCTATTTATAGATTGAGAAATGATGGTTCACTATCAGCAGTGGCCGACCACCGCCTGACACACATTTAATGCCTTGGTAAACTAAACCGACGGTACAGCAATCACGTACGTGATGGTCGGGATCGACGTAAATGTTAGTGTATATCTAATCAAGTCGTTGAGAAATCATATCATTTCTCGCCGCATCCTTTCTGAGAAACGAGGGGACTATCTGTATATGGTCAAAACCGTTTTTGACCTTCGTACGATTGGTAAAGATGGACTGAATAACATCTTTAAAATATCGAGGTGAGATTTGAAAAAGGCACGAACGAGCTTCGATTTTTGGGGTCAGATTAAATACCGAGCTCGACGTCATTATCGAGATTGAGTCCAAATCGAGCTATGATGAGAAGCGATGGTATCAAGCTTCAGAGCTAGAGACCAACTGACACCGAGCCCGAATCAATCCCGGGCCCCGAGTCAGCATCGAGCTCAAGCCCGCTGTGATGACCCAAAATGTCATCTTTAAATTTAATAATCAATTTTGTATTGTAATACCTCAAAAAGAACTATTTATCATTTTTTCGACTTGCGTGCACATTCCATAATATTTTTCGAAAAGTATTTAGGTGAAAAATAGATTAAAATGTGAATTAGAGATTTAAAACTCAATTGAGTTGACTTTGGTCAACATTTTGAGCAAACGAACTTGGATCAGTGTTCTAATACTTCTTGTAGGTCCGTATCGTGATTTGGGATTTGGGCGTATGCCTGGAATCAAATTCCGAGGTCCCTAGCCTGAGATATGGAATTTTGATAAAAAATTAAAAGTTTAAGTTCAAATAGTGACCGGATGTCGAATTATGTGCAAACAACCCCCATAATAGAATTTTGATGATTCTAACAGCTCCGTATGGTGATTTTGGACTTTGGAGCGTGATCAGAATTTTATTTGAAAGTCCGTAGTGAAATTAGGCTTGAAATGACTAAAATAGGAATTTAAGTTTGGAAGTTTGACCGGGGAGTTGACTTTTTGATATCATTGTCGGAATCTAGCTTTGAAAATTTGCAAAGCTCCGTTATGTCATTTATGACTTATGTGCAAAATTTGAGGTTAACCGGACTTGATTTGATAGGTTTCGACATCGAATGTAGAAGTTGAAAATTCTTAAGTTTCATTAAGCTTGAATTGGGGTGTGATTGATGATTTTAGCCTTGTTTGATTTGATTTGCAGTTTCAAATAAGTTCGTATGATGTTTTAGGACTTGTTGGTGTATTGGGTTGAGGTCCCGAGGGTCTAGGGTGAGTTTCGGATAGTTAACGGATCAAAAGTGGCACTTAGCTGCTGAAATTCTTTTGCTGGAAATGCCGTCAAAATCGGGCTGCCTGTCAAAAGTAGGGCTACCTGTCAAAATCGGGCTCTGTGTAAAAAATTGGGCTCCTTGTCAAAATAAGACTCCCTGTCAAAATCGGACTCCCCGACAAAATCGGACTCCTTGTCAAAATTGGACTCCCTGGCAAAATCGGGCTCCTTGTCAAAATAGAGCTCCCAGACAAAATCGAACTCCCTGTCAAAATCGGACTCCCTGTCAAAATCGGGCTCCCTGACAAATCGGGCTCACTGACAGATGGGTAAGTTATAAAAACAGGGGACTTCGTCCCATTTGCCATTTTTGATGAATTGGAGCTTGAGGAGAGGCGATTTTGATATATTTGTGTTTACCCGAAAAATCGGATAAAGTTAAATTTGTGTATGGTTCTAAGGATATGTGATATAATTTGATACAAATCGTATAGAAAATTAGAAATACGTGTGTTCTTGACTATGAGAATCAGATTAGTGATCAAGAAGAATGAATAAGATAAAGTGAAACAAACACAAGGGGATATCTTTCAATATGAGAAGAAATCTTTTGTTACAATGTGTGTCTGCTTCTGCTTACAATCTATCCCATCCCTATTGTAGAGGGATCTTACTTTAAATACAATAAAAATATGTAGTGGAGAGCCCATGATGTATTGTCTTTTCCCTAATTCGCACCAGGATTCTCTCCCTTAGTACGGCTGTAACGGCCTTGTCTGTGAGCTCGATACTGACTCGAACTCGATATCGAGTCGAGCCATCGGACTTGACTCGGGCTCGATCCTGATTCGAAGCTTTGATATTCGAGGTATGTGTTGGTCGGTCTGTGCATCTCCGACAACCTTTTTCCTCGTTGTTTGATTTGTTCATGGGCCCGATAATGATACCGAACTGATCCTTGATCTGTCTTGGAGCTCGAATCCTGAAGCCCTTTCTTCGGACCTCGAACTAACCTTACGTAGATACCTTTCGATCGAAGTATGGTTATCTCGACCAGTCCGTACGACTGACTTAATAGGTTTCGACTGTATAAAGATAAATTTGGCGCCCACCATAGGGCTAAGGATAACAGTGGTTGTTTAATACAAATATGCAACACATACCAGTTGAGGACCGTCTTTTAAGAGTATATTCGACTTCGAATCAACAACAACAAACCCTCGATTGATGGCATTACCTATCGACAATGAAGCTGGCCTTCAAGATGAAACCAACAACTTGATACCCAGGGCCGGAAGGCCACTTAACGATGTCGCTATAGATCGAATCGAAGTACCTAAAATTCAAACCGAAGTTCAACTAGATGTTAATTGACAGGTGGCCTTTGAGTCGAACCAACGTTACGAACCGAAAAGAAGCATTCATGGTGGTACTCGATCTGTAGCTCTAGACACCTATAACGTAGAGGAGATCGGAGTCAGCTTGCGTATGATATTTGAAATGTTACAAGCCCAACAAGTAGCGATAGCTCAGTTACAGAGCCAAACCCAGCTACCGAGTAGGCCAGAGCCCAGTCAACCTCGAGAAATTGCTCACAAAACGGAGCCTGCCATAGTAAGGTCAAACGAACAAGAATCGGGGACTACTCCTGAAATTGCTAAAATACTTGAGGAGTTCACAAAGCGAATCGAAGCCAACGATAAAAAAAATTAGAAACATGTCATTCCTGGGTCGATCAGATCCCGGGGGCTCTGCCAATGATAATTGGCTAGATTCCAAAATATTCGTACAAAAACCTTCTCCCTCGAGTGTAGCCCCAAAACCAATCCCAAAACATCCTGTATGCCCGTAATCCCAAAGTATAACGATACGACCGATCCCAACGAACACGTCACCTCTTACACGTGTGCCATTAAAGGAAACGATCTAGAGGATGATGAAATCGAATCCANGCTCGAGGTGTCCCTTAGTTATCGAGCACATATACCTCGATACTGGGTCACATCGACCAGGAACCGACGAGGCTTTATTGACCTTAAAATTGGAGGTAAGAACACATGCCCCGGGAATACTCTCTCAGGCAGTGGCTCCACCGGTGTTTTGTCGACGGCAGGCTGTAAAGAAGAATCTTTTTCTTTTTGAGGAACGATTTTAGATGTTATCACCATTTTGGATTTAGAGATCGAAAATAGAAGGAGATGACAAAGATGTGGTGTTCTAAAGAAAGATTTTGTAGTGAAAAATCACAGAAGAAAGATTTTTGCAATAAAAATTACATACCTACAAATGAACAGAGAAGATGCGAGAAAGAGCTTAGAAAACTTTGGAAGCGTAAAAGTGATAAATGGTAAAAAAATAAAAAAGGGGCTATTTATATATTGAGCAATGACGGTTCAATATCAGCAGTGGCCGACCACCGCCCGACACACATTTAATGCCTTGATAAACTAAACCGACGGTACAGCTATCACGTACTTGATGGTCGGGATCGACGCAAATGTTAGTGTATATCTAATCAAGCCGTTGCGAAATCATATCATTTCTCGCCGCATCCTTCCTAAGAAACGAAGGGACTATGTGTATATAGTCAAAACTGTTTTCGACCTTCGTACGATTGGTGAAGTTGGACCGAATAGCTTCTTCAAAATATCGAGATAAGATTTGAAGAAGGCACGAACGAGCTTCGATTTTCGGGGTTAGATTAAATACCGAGCTCTACGTCATTATCGAGATTGAGTCCAAATCGAGCTATGATGAGAAGCGATGGTATCAAGCTTCAGAGCCAGAGACCAACTGACACCGAGCCCGAATCAATGCCGGGCCCCGAGTCAGCATCGAGCTCAAGCCCGCTATGATGACCCAAAATATCATCTTTAAATTTAATAATCAATTTCGTATTGTAAGACCTCAAAAAGAATTATTTATCATTTTCTCGACTTGCGTGCATATTCCATAAAACGTTCCGGAAAGTTTTTAGGTAAAGAATGGATTAAAATGTGAATTAGAGCTTTAAAACTCAATTGAGTTGACTTTGGTAAACATTTTGAGCAAACGAACTTGGATCAGTGTTCTAATACTTCCTGTAGGTCCGTATCGTGATTTGGGATTTGAGCGTATGCGTGGAATCAAATTTCGAGGTCCCTAGCCCGAGATATGGAATTTTGATGAAAAATTAAAAGTTTAAGTTCAATAGTGACCGAATGTCGAATTATGTGCAAACAACCCCCAGAATAGAATTTTGATGATTCTAACAGCTCCGTATGGTGATTTTGGACTTAGGAGTGTTCTCAGAATTTTATTTGAAAGTCCGTAGTGAAATTAGGCTTGAAATGGCTAAAATAGGAATTTAAGTTTGGAAGTTTGACCGAGCAGTTGACTTTTTGATATCGTTGTCGGAATCTAGCTTTGAAAATTTTCACAGCTCCGTTATGTCATTTATGACTTGTGTGCAAAATTTGAGGTTAACCGGACTTGATTTGATAGGTTTCGACATCGAATGTAGAAGTTAAACATTCTTAAGTTTCATTAAGCTTGAATTGGGGTGTGATTGATGATTTTAGCCTTGTTTGATTTGATTTGCGGTTTCAAATAAGTTCGTATGATATTTTAGGACTTGTTGGTGTATTGGGTTGATGTCCGAGGGTCTAGGGTGAGTTTCGGATGGTTAACGGATCAAAAGTGGGACTTAACTGCTGAAATTGTTTTGTTGGAAATGCCGTCAAAATCGGGCTGCCTGTCAAAATCGGGCTGCCTATGAAAAGTCGGGCTACCTGTCAAAATCGGGCTCTGTGTAAAAAATCGGGCTCCCTGTCGAAATAAGACTCCCTGTCAAAATCGGGCTCCCCGACAAAATCGGACTCCCTGTCGAAATTGGACTCCCTGGCAAAATCGGGCTGCTTGTCAAAATAGAGCTCCCAGACAAAATCGGACTTCCTGACAAAATCGGACTCCCTGTCAAAATCGGACTCCCTGTCAAAATTGGGCTCCCTGACAAATAAGGCTCACTGACAGATGTGTAAGTTATAAAAATAGGGGACTTCGTCCCATTTGCTATTTTTGATGAATTGGAACTTGAGGAGAGGCAATTTTGATATATTTTTGTTTACCCGAAAAATCGGATAGAGTTAAATTTGTGTATGGTTCTAAGGATATGTGCTATAATTTGATACAAATCGTATAGAAAATTAGAAATACGTGTGTTCTTGACTATGAGAATGGGATTAGTGATCAAGAAGAACGAATAAGATAAAGTGAAACAAGCACAAGGGGATATCTTTCAATATGAGAAGAAATCTTTTGTTACAATGTGTGTCTGCTTCTGCTTACAATCTATCCCATCCCTATTGTAGAGGGATCTTACTTTAAATACAACAAAAAATATGTAGTGGAGAGCCCATGATGTATTGTCTTTTCCCTAATTCGCACCAGGATTCTCTCCCTTAGTGCGGCTGTAACGACCTTGTCTGTGAGCTCGATACTGACTCGAACTCGATATCGAGTCGAGCCATCGGCCTTGACTCGGGCTCAATCCTGACTCAAAGTTTTCATATTCGAGGTATGTATTGGTCGGTCTGTGCATCTCCGACAACCTTTTCCTCGTTGTTTGATTTGTTCATGGTCCCGATAATGATACCGAACTGATCCTTGATCTGTCTTGGAGCTCGAATCCTGAAGCCCTTTCTTCGGACCTCGAACTGACCTTACGTAGATACCTTTCGATCGAAGTATGGTTATCTCGACCAGTCCGTACGACTGACTTAATAGGTTTCGACTGTATACAGATAAATTTGGCGCCCACCATGGGGCTAAGGATAACAGTGGTTGTTTAATACAAATATGCAACACATACCAGTTGAGGACCGTCTTTTAAGAGTATATTCGATTTCGAATCAACAACAACAAACCCTCGATTAATGGAATTACCTATCGACAATGAAGCTGGCCTTCAAGATGAAACCAACAACTTGATACCCAGGGCCGGAAGGCCACTTAATGATGTCGCTATAGATCGAATCGAAGTACCTGAAATTCAAACCGAAGTTCAACTAGATGTTAATTCACAGGTGGCCTTTGAGCCGAACCAACATTCCGAACCGGAAAGAAGCATTCATGGTGGTACTCGATCTGTAGCTCTAGACACCTATAACGTAGAGGAGATCGGATTCAGCTTGCGTATGATCTTTGAAATTTTACAAGCCCAACAAGTAGCGATAGCTCAGTTGCAGAGCCAAACCCAGCTACCGAGTAGGCCAGAGTCCAGTCAACCTCAAGAAATTGCTCACAGAACGGAGCCAGCCATAGTAAGGTCAAACGAACAAGAATCAGGGACTACTCCTGAAATTGCTAAAATACTTGAGGAGTTCACAAAGCGAAACGAAGCCAACGATAAAAAATGTAGAAACATGTCATTCCAGGGTCGATCAGATCCCAGGGGCTCTGCCAATGACAAAAGGGCTAGATTTCAAAAAATTCGTACAAAAACCTTCTCCCTCGAGTGCAGCCCCAAAACCAATCCCAAAACATCATGTATGCCCGTAATCCAAAAGTATAACGGTACGACCGATCCCAACGAACACGTCACCTCTTATACGTGTGCCATTAAAGGAAGCGATCGAGAGGATGATGAAATCGAATCTGTTTTATTGAAAAGATTCAGAGAGACCCTCCCGAAAGGGGCTATGATTTGGTATCATACCCTGCCACCAAATTCCATAGACTCATTCGCCATGATAGCGGATTCATTTGTGAAGGCACACGCCGGTGCCATAAAAGTTGTAACAAGAAAATCGGACCTTTTTAAAGTAAAGCAAAGGGATAACGAAATGCTGAGGGAGTTCGTGTCCCGATTTAAAATGGAACGCATGGAATTGCCACCGGTCACAGACGATTGGGCCATCCAAGCTTTCACCCAAGGGTTGAACGAGCTAAGTTCGATAGCATCAGGTCGGCTGAAGCAAAATTTGATCGAATATCCAGCAATAACTTGGGTAGATGTACACAATATATACCAGTAAAAAATCATGGTCGAATTCGACCAATTAGGAGCTCCTTCCGGATCCATGCATCGGAACAAATTGGTTGTTAAAACCCAAAGGGACATCGATATAGATCAGAGGTTGAATAGAGATCGATATCAACCATACGTCACAGATCGAATGAACAACGGTTCGGCATGCAATGCCGCCCGAAACAATCAAATGAGTGACCGAGGATAGAATTCTCGAGGGTTTATGAGCAAGAGTGGCTTCGACAAATATGCCGATCCTATAGAGGTACCCCGACTATCAGAGTACAATTTTAGCGTCGATGCATCGAGCATTGTATCGGCAATCAGAAGAATCAAATATACTAGGTGGCCCAAACCCATGCTAACCGACCCTTCTCAAATGAACCCTAATTTGATGTGAAAATATCATGGTATGCATGGCCACTTAACCGATGATTGCAAATAATTAAGAGAAGAGGTAGCCCGTCTGTTCAACGAAGGCCACCTTCGATAGTTCCTCAGTGATCGAGCCAAGAATCACTTCAGGGAAAGGGATGCCAACAGAAAAGATAAACCAGAGGAACCTCAACATATCATTCATATGATCATCGGAGGGGTCGACACTCCATAGGGAACCGTACTCAAACGCGTAAAGGTACATGACATAAGGGAAAAACGAACTCGAGGTTATGTACCCGAGGGCACTTTATCATTGGAAATCGAAGAAGCGGAGGACATTTCTCAGCCTCACAATGATGCTCTGGTAATTTCTATCCTATTAAATAAACCTCAAGTTAAGCGTGTTTTAGTCGATCCATGTAGCTTTGCGAATATTATTCGATCTCGGGTAGTAGAGTAGCTCGGTTTGGAGAATCAAGTCGTGCCCGCAACTCGGGTCTTGAACGAATTCAATATGGCCAGTGAAACGACTAAATGGGAGATTACTCTACCAGCGAATGCAGCTGGAACCATCCAAAATACCAAATTCCACGTATTCGAAAGAGATATGAGGTACACTGCCCTACTCAGATGGCCTTGGATCTACAATATGAAGGCAGTGCCTTCAACCCTCCACCAAGTAATGAAATTCCCTACGTCGGACAACATGAAAACAATATACAGGGAGCAACATACTACAAAGGAAATGTTTGTGGTTTATGAGGTAACACCGATACCCATGTTATCGGCCTTGGAAAGATCGAGCACTAAAGATAGATGAGAAACCAAATAGCAGTCACAACCACTAGTCTCGACCGAATCGGTGGAACAAGAAATAGAGGATGACGAGGAAGAGTTTCTGACATCTCGAGCTTTAATCATTCCCGACGACTTCGACGCCACCAAATCTAAGATCGAAGAACTGGAGCAGGTTATATTAATCGAATATCTACCCGAGAGAAAGGTATACCTGGGAACGGGATTGACCCCCGAACTCAGGAAACAACTTATTCAATTTCTTATCGATAACATAAATTGTTTTGCTTGGTCCCATTTAGACATGGCAGGGATCCCACCATTGATAACAACACACCATCTGAGCTTGGACCCTAGGTTCAAATAGGTGAAGCAAAAAAAAAAGACCTCATTCCGAGGTAAAACATGCATTTGTAAAGGGTGAGGTAACTAAACTTCTCAAAATAGGGTCAATTCGGGAAGTAAAATATCCCGAGTGGTTAGCCAACGTAGTTGTAGTCCTTAAAAAGGGGAACAAACTTAGAATGTGCGTAGATTATAAAGATCTAAACAAAGCATGCCTCAAAGATGCTTTTCCACTGCCTAGCATTGATCGCATGATCGATGCCACAGCCGGCCACGAGATCCTTACTTTTCTCAACGCCTATTCCGGGTACAATTAAATTTGAATGAACCCGGAGGACAAGGAAAAGACTTCATTTATCACCAAGTACGGAGCCTATTGCTATAATGTAATACCATTCGGGCTGAAAAACGCAGGAGCTACTTGACAACGCCTAGTGAATAAAATGTTCGAAGAACAAATAGGTAAGTCGATGGAAGTTTACATTGATGACATGCTAGTTAAGTCCCTGCACGCAGAGGACCATTTGACTCATTTGCAGGAAACGTTCAAGATCTTAAGTAAATATAACATGAAGCTCAACCCCGAGAAATGTGCTTTCGGGGTTGGATAGGGCAAGTTCCTTGGTTTAATGGTATCGAATCGGGGAATCGAGATCAACCCCGACAAAATTAATGCCATCAAAGACATCACCGTAGTGGATAGTGTGAAAGCAGTGCAAAGGCTAACCGGACGGATCGAAGCCACAAATTCTTTTCTCTACTCAAAGGGAAGAACGATTTCTCCTGGACCCCGGAATACCAACATACACTAGAACAATTGAAGCGCTACCTATCGAGCCCACCATTACTTCACACTCTGAAGACAAATGAGAAGCTTTACTTATACTTGGCAGTATCAGAAATCGCGCTAAGTGGCGTCCTAGTTCGAGAAGAGCAAGGTATATAGTTTCCTGTTTATTATGTAAGTCGGACCTTAGGAGAAGCAGAGACTAGATACCCTCACTTAGAGAAATTGGTACTTGCACTAATAAGAGCCTCTAGAAAGTTAAAACCATACTTTCAATGTCACCCCATAAGCGTTTTAACCATTTACCCACTTCATAATATTTTGCACAAGCCTAAACTATTAGGTCGATTGGACAAATGTGCCGTCGAACTCAATGGGTACGATATCGAATAACAATCTCGTACGACCATCAAGTCCTAAATTTTATCGAACTTCATGTCCGATTGCACGCCAACCCTCGTACCCGAAGTTGAAAAGAAACCCTTGTTAAAGTCGGGTACGTCGTCGGGGGTTTGGACCTTCTACACAGATGGTGCTTCAAATGTGAAGGGGTCTGGGCTTGGCATCGTACTGAAACCTCCCACATGTGGCATTATTAGGCAATCCATCAAAACCATTAGATTAACTAAAAATTAGGCCGATTACGAGGCCATGATTGCAGGTCTCGAGCTAGCTAAAAGCCTGGGAGCACAAGTCATTGAAGACAAATGTGACTCTTTACTAGTGCTGAACCAAGTAAACAAAACTTTCGGGTTTCGAGAAGATAGGATGCAAAGGTATTTGGACAAATTACGGTAACTATACACTGTTTCAAAGAATGTACCTTACAACATGTGCCTCGAGAACAAAACAGTGAGGCCGACGCACCCGTAAAATTAGGGTTGTCGGTCGAGGAAGATAAGATCAACTCGGGGTCTGTCGTTCAACTCTCGATATCTATAATCGAGGAGGGCATGCTGAGATAAATTACACGACTTAACCTGGGATTGGAGGAATAAGTATATTGAATACTTAAAGAACGAAAAACTCCCATCGAACCCTAAAGAATCGAGGCTTCTACGAACCAAGGCTGCTCGATTCACGCTAGTTGAAGATGGAACATGATACAGAAGGACGTTCGACGGACCACTGGCTGTATGTTTGGGACCAGGGGACACCGATTATGTTTTACGAGAGGTCCATGAAGGCACTTGTGGAAACCACTCCGGCGCCGAACCATTAATTCGCAAAATCATTAGAGCAGGGTAGTACTAGGATAGCACGGAAAAGGACACTAAGGAGTTCATTAGGAAATGTGATAAATGTCAAAGGTTTGCACCGATGGTCCATCAACCTGGAGAGCAGCTTCATTCGGTCATTTCTCCATGGCCATTCATGAAATAGGGAAACCTAAATTCATTTTATTTATGACTGACTATTTCTCTAAATGGGTTGAAGCACAAGCATTCGAAAAAGTGAGAGAAAAAGAGGTTATAGATTTCATTTGGGGCCACATTGTGTGTTGATTTGGGATACCCGTGGAAATAACATGGGATAATGGTAAACAATTTATTGGCGGTAAAGTGACAAAATTTCTCGAAGATAATAAAATAAAAAGAATACTGGCAATACCATATCATCCTAGCGGGAACGGACAGGCCGAATCAACTAACAAGACTATCATCCAAAACCTGAAGAAACGATTGAGCGAAGCCACGGGAAGTGGAGAGAAATTCTGCCCGAAGTCCTATGGCCATACCGAACAACATCAAAGTCCAGTACTGGAGCAACTCCGTTTTCCTTAGTATATGGCTTCGAAGCCATAATTCCAGTCGGAGAACCTAGCGCAAAGGTTCCGATATACATCGGAAGAGTCGAACCACGAGGCTATGAATACTAGCCTCAAATTATTAGATGAAAAATGAGAAACTACACCGGTTTGAATGGCTGCACAAAAACAACGAACCGCAAGGTACTACAATATAAGAACCACACTCCGCCATTTTGAGACTGGGGACTTGGTCCTAAGGAAGGTCACCATCAACACTTGATTTCCTAATGAAGGGAAGCTCGGCCCGAATTGGGAAGGACCTTATCACGTCCTCGATATAGTCGGAAAAGGGTCTTATAAACTCGGAACAATGGATGGCAAACCGTTACCAAACAATTGGAACATATCACTTTTAAAATGATATATTGTTAAGGTATGATTTTCTCCTTTCTATCATCTATATATATATTCAACACTAACTCATTGTAGGAATTCGACAAAATATATCAAGACCTCTGGTTTTAAAGCACGCGTTGTACTCTTTTTTCCCCTTAGTTCGGCTTTTATCCCAAATGGGTTTTTCCGGCAAGGTTTTTAACGAGGAAACAATTATGTGCTACCTGAGGGCAATTCAACAATATCCAAGGCTTCTTTATAATAAACGCTGAATACTGGGGGGATACCATCGAATGAATCAAGTTCGACACAAGAAAGTTATTCGTATCAAATTCATGTCGGGCAGGGTCTCGATAGAGAAACGTGTAAGGGCCCAATGGTCAAAACGAACCATGCCCATGTAGTTTTTCTCGAACTCAGGCACAAGATACAAACATATGTATAATTACTTATAAAGGAAAACTTCTTCTTCTCATATATATCTTACTTTGGAAAGATCTTCCTACTTCATGATTCAAACAGGCTTAAAGGCCAACCACCATCAAAAGGCTTACGGGCTACGATATTTTGAGTTCGTGTTCGAAGTAATCACTTACTCAATCATTAAGCCTAAGGTCTATCTTACATCGATTTCGATTGAACCACTCACCCAATCATACAAAGCCTACGGGCTACGATATTTGGAGTTCGGGTTCGAAGCAATAACTCGCTCAATCATTATGCCCAAGGGCTATCGTACACCGAGTTCGAGTGAACCGCTCACCCGATCATAAAAAGCCTACGGGCTAAGATACTTTGAGTTCGAGTTCGAAGCAATCACTCACTCAATCATTAAGCATAAGGGCTATCTTACATCGAGTTCGAGCGAACCACTCACTAGATCATAAAAAGCCTACGGGCTAAGATACTTTGAGTTCGAGTTCGAAGAAAACACTCACTCAATCATTAAGCCTAAGGGCTATCTTATATCGAGTTCGAGTTCGAAGCAATCACTAACTAAATCATTAAGCCTAAGGGCTATCTTACATCGAGTTCAGGTTCGAAGCAATCACTCACTCAATCATTAAGCCTAATGGCTATCTTACATCGAGTTCGAGCGAACCACTCACTCGATCATAGAAAGCCTACGAGCTAAGATACCGTGAGTTCGAGTTCGAAGCAAACACATACTCAATCATTAAGCCTAAGGGCTATCTTACTTCAAACTCAAAATAATCACTCACTTAATTATTAAGCTTAGGGACCAACACAACGAGAGTTTGAGGCTCTGTTCTCGCTTAGAACAAAGCGAAAGGGTTCCATTACTCCAAAATTCAAGATAACTCAACTCGAAGAACCGCTGTAGAATTAGGTTGCAATAACAAAGTCTTCAATAAAACAAAAACACGTTCGAGCATGAAAATGAGAAATCACTCAAAAGAAGCTCTATTATTAACAAAAGGGGGTATGTACAAAGAGACCGGTCAAAAGTTTGCAAAAGCAAAACTTGGTCTTAACTGCGGCCGGTGTCAATATCTCCTTCGGGAGCTGCTTCTTCTTCAGGCTCTTCATCGGACCCGCCCCGACTACCTTCTTCATCATCATCGTCGTCGTCAAAACAAAAAAGCTGCTTGGCTTCAGTTTCGAGCGCCTTAGCTCGGGCGATCTCCTCAAAAAGTTTAAAACCTCGAGTGTGGATTTCCTCGAGGGTTTCCCTCCGAGATTGGCACTTTTCCAAGTCAGTAACTATTTGCTCCCGATCAAAAACCTCCCTTAGCTGCATTTGAGCATCTTCGACATCGGCTCGATACATATCAATGGACTTGTTCACCATAACTTTTGACGACTCGCTCTCCGCCTTGGCCTCAGCAAGCGCTGTCTCAAGCTCCTCGATCCTCCTGGCCTGGGCCGAACTTTTTTGCTTAACACCCCGAAGTTGAACATTGGCCGATAATAGTTTGTCCAAGATGGTTTATTTTTCTGCAGCTAACCTGTCCATAGTCGCCTTCCAATGATCACACTCGGCCTTGATCTGATTGACTTCTCCCCAAAGCAACCCGATCTTCTCAATCTTTTGTTGCAGCTGAGACAACGAAGCGTTAACTTCCATAGTTGGGATGAATCCATACTCTAAAACAACGATGCTCACCTGTTTATCCAGTTCGGCCTCTTCTTCACGAGCCTTGGCCAAATCTTCTTGGAGGTCCTTTATAACCTCTTCCTTTTGGCCACAAAGAAGCTTCAGAGCATCTCTCTCCCCCGATAACTTTTGAAGCTCGGCCTCAGACTGGCTGAGATTGGCTCGAAACCTTCTAAGGGCCTACACAAAAGGGAAAAAGATGCTAGTCAGGTTTACAAAAGAACAAAGAAAGCAAGTGCAGTAAAATCATTACCCGATAAATGAAGCGTTGGGCCTCTTCTAGGAGAATAGAAACGTCATTACTATCGAAGGCATCATCGACTCCAACAAAGCAATCCCAAAAAGGGTCCCCTACACTAGAGCCTCCGCCCATATCGGGGGTTTTCAATTCTCGAGCTTCCCTTAACGCTTCGTCAGAAAAGGTCGGAAGAGAAGGAAAGTGCCCCACTGTCATGGTCCTGAGCAAATCGCTTGGGACACACTGATCGACCCTTGGGCTATCAGAACCGACCCCGTCTGATGTAGCTATCATCAGCTCGGAAGGTCTGACAACAGCTTTGGCTTTCGCAGAACCGACCACCAGTGCCAGAGTTGCTTAATCTTCTTCTTCTTCTTCTTCTTCTTCTTCTTCTTCTTCTTCTTCTTCTTCTTCTTCTTCTTCTTCATCTCTTAGTCTTTGGACCGAGTCCGTCGTAAGAGCGATTACCATTTTGTTCACCCTTCGAGTTTTGGGTTTAGGGTCCTCAGACTGAGAGGTGGTTTTCCGTTTTCTATCTTTCCTCAGTTTCGGAACCAGGGACTTGGTTCCTTCCTCACCACTCAAAGGCCTCAAAACGGCATCCTTGGTCACACCTGCATGAAAGGAAGCGTGTAACGAATGGAGCATAAATATGTTTTGAAAGACATGATCGAGTGAACTGCTCACCCGATCATAAAAAGCCTACGGGCTACGGTATTTTGAGTTCAAGTTTGAAGCAATCACTTACTCAATAATTAAGCCTAAGGGCTATCTTACATCGAGTTTGAGTGAACCGCTCACCCGATCATAAAAAGCCTACGGGCTACGGTATTTTGAGTTCAAGTTTGAAGCAATCACTTACTCAATAATTAAGCCTAAGGGCTATCTTACATCGAGTTTGAGTGAACCGCTCACCCGATCATAAAAAGCCTACGGGCTACGGTATTTTGAGTTCAAGTTTGAAGCAATCACTTACTCAATAATTAAGCCTAAGGGCTATCTTACATCGAGTTTGAGTGAACCGCTCACCCGATCATAAAAAGCCTACGGGCTACGGTATTTTGAGTTCAAGTTTGAAGCAATCACTTACTCAATAATTAAGCCTAAGGGCTATCTTACATCGAGTTTGAGTGAACCGCTCACCCGATCATAAAAAGCCTACGGGCTAGGATACTTTCAGTTCGAGTTCAAAGCAATCAATCACTCAATCATTAAGCCTAAGGGCTATCTTACATCAAGTTCGAGCGAACCACTCACTCAATCACTAAAAGCCTACGGGCTAAGATACTTTGAGTTCGAGTTCGAAGCAAACACTCACTAAATCATTAAGCGTAAGGTCTATCTTACATCGAGTTTGATTTCGAAGCAATCACTCGCTCAATCATTAAGCCTAAGGGCTATCTTACATAGAGTTCGAGCAAACCACTCACTCGATCATAAAAAGCCTACGGGCTAAGATACCGTGAGTTCGAGTTCAAAGCAAACACTCACTAAATCATTAAGCCTAAGGGCTATCTTACTTCAAGCTCTCTGAGGCTCTATTCTCACTTAGAACAGACCGAAAGGGTTCCATTACTCCAACATTTAAGATAACTCAGCTCGAAGAACCGCTGTAGAATTAGGTTGCAATAACAAAGTCTTCACAAAAGCAAAAACACGTTCGAGCATGAAAATGAGAAGACATTTAAAATAAGTTCTACTATTTACAAAAGGGGGTATGTACAAAGAGACCGGTCAAAAGTTTGCAAAAGCGAAACTTAGTCCTAACTGCGGCCGGGGTTAATATCTCCTTCGGGAGCTGTTTCTTCTTCAGGATCTTCATCGGACCCGCCCCAACTACCTTCTGCATCATGATCGTCGTCGTCAAAACAAAAAAGCTGCTTGGCTTCAGCTTCGAGCACCTTAGCTCGGGCGATCTACTCGAAAAGTTCAAAACCTCGAGTGCGGATTTCCTCGAGGGTTTCCCTCAGAGATTGGCACTTTTCCAAGTCAGTAACTCATTGCTCATGATCAGAAGCCTCCCTTAGCTGCATTTGAGTAGCTTCGGCATCGGCCCGATACACATCAATGGACTTGTTCGCCATGACTTTTGACGACTCGATCTCCACCTTGGCCTCAGCAAGCCCTGCCTCAAGCTCCTTGATCCTCCTGGCCTGGGCCGAACTCTTTTTCTTGACACCCCGAAGTTGAATATTGGCCGATAATAGGTTGGCCAAGATGGTTTCCTTTTCTGCAGCTAGGTTGTCCATAGTCGCCTTCCACCGATCACACTCGACCTTGATATGATTGACTTCTCCCCAAAGCAACCTGATCTTCTCAATCTTTTGTTGCAGCCGAGATAACGAAGCGTTAACGTCCATAGTGGGACGAATCCATATTCTAAAACAACGATGCTCACCTGTTTATCCAGTTCGGCCTCTTCTTCACGAGCCTTAGCCAAATCTGCTTGGAGGTCCTTTATAACCTCTTCCTTTTGGCCACAAAGAAGATTCAGAGCATCTCTCTCCTCCAAGACCTTTTGAAGCTCGGCCTCACACTTGCTGAGATCGGCTCGAAACTTGCTAAGGGCCTACACAAAAGGGAAAAAACATTCTTGTCAGGTTTAGAAAAGAACAAAGAAACCATGCGCAGTAAATAAATTACCCGAGAAATGAAACATTGGGCCTTTTCCAGGAGAATAGAAGTGTCATTACTATCGGAGGCATCATCGACTCCAGCAAAGCAGTCCCGAAAAGGGTCCCCTACACTAGAGCATCCGCCCATATCGGGGGTCTTCAATTCTCGAGCTTCCCTTAACGGCTCCTCAGAAAAGGTCGGAAGAGAAGGAAAGTGCCCCACTATCATGGTCTTGAGAAAATCTCTCGGGACGCACTGATCGACCCTCGGGCTATCCGAACTGACCCCGTACAGTGTAGCTGTCATCGGCTCGGAAGGTCTGACAACATCGATGATTTTCACAGAACCGACCACCAGTGCCCGAGGTTCTTCTTCTTCTTCTTCTTCTTCTTCTTCTTCTTCTTCTTCTTCTTATTATTATTATTATTATTATTATTATTATTATTATTATTATTATTATTATTATTATTATTATTATTCTTCTTCTTCATCTCTCAGTCTTTGGACCAAGTCCATCGTAAGAGCGATTACCGTTTTCTTCACCCTTCGAGTTTTGGGTTTAGGGTCCTCGGACTGAGAGGCAGTTTTCCATTTTTTATCTTTCCCCGGTTTCGGAACCAGGGGGTTAGTTCCTTCCTCACTACTCGAAGGCCTCAAAACGGCATCCTTGGTCACGCCTGCATGAAAGGAAGTGAGTAATGAATAGAGCATAAAGATGTTTCGAAAGACATGAAAGGGACCCTTACCGTG
The DNA here is from genome assembly GCA_000715115.1 of Nicotiana otophora. NCBI lineage: Eukaryota > Viridiplantae > Streptophyta > Magnoliopsida > Solanales > Solanaceae > Nicotiana > Nicotiana otophora. The sequence continues at coordinate 48,984 of AWOL01S0005662.1, read as the reverse complement.
ATGCTTGGCCTCCCATCAACCTTTTGCCAAGTCACACCAGGCGCGTTCGGCATAAGAAAATGTCGAGGCCAACTGCCGAACCTAATCCTCGAGGTCAGGTATCGCTTGAGGCATCCAAGGGACAATTGCATATCGAATGAGAATATCAGAGGGAATCAGAGACATATACCAAAAACAAAGTTTTAAAATTTCACTTACGGTTAAAGTTCCACTCCTCAGGGAACGACATCTTCTCTTCCGGGATAAGGTCACAGGTCCTCACCTGAGTAAAGCGGCCCATCCAACCCCGATCCTTGTCTTCATTGATGCTCGACATTAAAGCTTTCGTTGCTTGACGGTGGATCCTGATTAGTCCTCGGAAGGTGTGTGGCAGATACAATCGTATGAGGTGATTTAAAGTAAATTCCAGCCCCCGGCCTTGTTAGAGAAAAAGAGTAGAATGATCACTATGCGCCATAGAGAAGGGTGAATTTGGCCGAGGGTTACCTGGTATCTTTCGGAAAAATCTATGATCACAGGATCGACTGGACCCAACGTGAAGGGGTAAGTGTAAACACTTAAAAACCCTTCCACGTGAGTGCTGATGCTCTCTTCGGGAGAAGGAACTTGCAGCACAACCTCGGGACCCCAGTTGCAGTCCTTCCTCACGGCCTCGAGATGGCCCTCTGTTAACGAGCACATATACATTGACACATTCTCAAATAGGCCCGGAACCGACAAAGGATTCTCAACCTTAAAATTGGCCTTTAGAATACATGGGCCAGGAACATACTTATAGGGAAGCGGCTCCGCCGGTGCCTTGTCGTCGGATGCCTGGGAAGAGGAAGTTTTCTCCTTCTGTTGTATGGTTTTTGAAGTTTTTGCCATGAGGTATAAGTAAAAGAAAAGCAAAGGATGATAAAAGGATTATGGTGTCAAACACTGATGAAGGTGGCTCTACCAACGGCGAAATGAAGGCGGCAAGAGTAGGAACATTTGGGGTTTTTTGATTAGAGTAACAAATTAAGTTTGATTTAGGATGGGCTATTTATGGGCTTAACAGAGGCGGTTCATTCTCACATAATGGCCGACATCAACTAACACACATTAAATGCCTCGGTAAGCTGAACCAATGGGACAACTACCTCATGCGTCATGGTTGGACTCAATACTGATGTCAATATATGTCTAATCATACCGTTGGAAATCATATCGTTTCCCGACACATCCTTCCGAGAAATGAGGGAACTATTTGTATACCGTCGAAACCTATTAAGTCAGTCGTACAAGCTGGTTGAGATAACAATACTCATTATCATAGTCAAGAATGCTCACTTTATCTTATTCGTTCTTCTTGCTCACTATTCTCATTATCATAGTCAAGAATGCACGTATTTCTATTTCTCTATGCGATTTGTATCAAATTATATCACATATCCTTAGAACCATATACAAATTTAACTCTATCCGATTTTCTGGGTAAACAGTTTGGCGCCCACCGTGGGACTAAGGATAACAGTGGTTGTTTAATACAAATCTGCAACACACACTAGTTGACGACCATCTTTTAAGAGTATCTTCGACTTCGAATCAGCAACAACGAACCCTCGATTGATGGCTTTACCTATCAACAACGAAGCTGGCCTTCAACATGAAACTAACAACTTGATACCCAAGGCCCGAAGGCCACTTAACAATGTCGCTGTAGCTCGAATCGAAGTACCTGAAATTCGAGCTGAAGTTCCACTACATGTCAATTCACAGGTGGCCCTTGAGGCAAACCAACATTCCGAATCGGAAAGAAGCATTCATGGCGGTACTCGATCTGTAGCTCGAGACACCCATAACGTGGATGAGATCGGAGTCAGCTTGAGTATGATCTTTGAAATGTTTCAAGCCCAACAAATAGTGATAGCTCAGTTACAGAGCCAAACCCAGCTACTGAGCAGGCCAGAGACCAGTCAACCTCCAGAAATTACTCACAGAACGAAGCCAGCCATAGTAAGGTCAAACAAACAAGAATCGGGGACTACTCCTGAAATTGCTAAAATACTTGAGGAGTTCACAAAGTGAATCGAAGACAACGGTAAGAAAAGTAGAAACATGTCACTCCAGGGTCGATCAGATCCCGGGGGACTCCTCCAATGATAAAAGGGCTAGATTCCAAAAATTTCGTACACAAACCTTCACCCTCGAGTGCATCCCCAAAACCAATTCCAAAAAGATTTCGTATGCCCATAATCCCAAAGTATAACGGTACGACCGATCCCAACGAAGACGTCACCTCTTACACGTATGGCATCTAAGTCAACGATCTAGAGGATGATGAAATCGAATCCGTTTTATTGAAAATATTCGGAGAGACCCTCTCAAAAGGGGAGATGATTTGTTATCACAACTTGCCACCAAATTCCATAGACTCATTTGCCATGTTAGCGGATTCTTTTATGAAGGCACACACTGGTGCCATAAAAGTTGCAACAACAAAATCAGACCTTTTTAAAGTAAAGAAAAGGGATAACGAAATGCTGAGGGAGTTCGTGTCCCGATTTCAAATGGAACGCATGGAATTTCCACCACTTACAGACGACTAGGCAATCCAAGCTTTCATCCAAGCGTTGAACGAGAAAAGTTCGATAGCATCAAGTCCGCTGAAGCAAAATTTGATCAAATATCCTGCAATAACTTGGGCAGATTTACACAATCGATACCAGTCAAATATCAGGGTCGAAGACGGCCAATTAGGAGCTCTTTCCTGATCCATGCATCGGAACATGTTGGTTGTTAAAACCCATAGGGACTTCGACAGAGATCAGAGGTCGAACAGAGATCGATATCAACCATACATCGCCGATCAAATGAACAACGGTTCGACTTGCAATGCCGCTCGAAAAAATCGAAGGAGTTTTCGAGGACAGAATTCTCAAGGGCTAATGAGCAAGGGTGGATTCAACAAATGTGCCGACCCAATAGAGGTACCCCAGCTATCAGAGTATAATTTGAGCGTCGATGCATTTGGCATTGTATCGGTAATCGAAAGAATCAAAGATAATACGTGGCCTAGACCCATGTAAACCGACCCTTCTCAAAGGAACTCAGATTCGATGTGCAAATATCATGGTACGCATGTCCACAGAACCGAGGATTGCAAACAATTAAGAGAAGAGGTAGCCCATCTGTTCAATGAGGGCCACTTTCGAGAGTTCCTCAGTGACCGAGCCAAGAATCACTCCAGGGAAAGGGACGCCAACAAAAAAGATAAACAAGTGGAACCTCAACATATCGTTCATATGATCATCGGAGGGGTCGACACTCCATAGGGACCCGTACTCAAACGCGTAAAGGTACAGGACACAGGGGAAAAACGAACTCGAGGTTATATACCCGAGGGCACTTTATCATTCTAAATCGAAGAAGCAGAGGGCATTTCTAAGCCTCAGAATGGTGCTCTAGTAATTTATATACTATTAAATAAAGCTCAAGTTAAGCATGTTTTAGTGGATCCAAGTGGATCTGTGAATATCATCCGATCTTGGGTAGTAGAGTAGCTCGGTTTGCAGAATCAAGTCGTGCCCACAAATCGGGTCTTGAACGGCTTCAATATGACCAGTGAAACTACTAAAGGGGAGATTACTTTACCAGTGAATGTAGTTGGAACCATCCAAAATTCCAAATTTCATGTAATCGAAGGAGATATGAGGTATAATACTCTACTCGGAAGGCCATGGATCCACAATATGAAGGCAGTGTCTTCCACCCTCCACCAAGCAATGAAATTCCCTATGTTAGATGGCATGAAAACAGTATACGGGGAGCAACATGCTGTGAAGGAAATATTTGCGATCGATGCGGTAACACTGATACCAATGTTATCAGCCTCAAAACGATCGAGCACTAAAGATAGACGAGAAACCAAAGAGCAATCACAACCACCAGTCTCGACCGAATCGGTGGAACAGGAAATAGAGGATGACGAGGAAGATTTTCTGACACCTCGAGCTTTCATCATCCCCGACGACTTTGATTCCACCAAATGTACGAGTGAATAACTAGAGCATGTTATATTAATCGAATATCTGCCTGAGAGAAAGGTATACCTGGGAACGGGATTGACCCCCGAACTCAGGAAAACCCTTATTCAATTTCATATCGATAACATAGATTGTTTTGCATGGTCCCATTTCGACATGGAAGGGATCCTACCATCGATAACAACACACCAGTTGAGCTTAGACCCTAGGTTCAAACCGGTGAAGCAAAAAAAAAAGACACCAGTCCGAGGTAAAACAAGCATTTGTAAAGGGTGAGGTAACTAAACTTCTCAATTCGGGAAGTAAAATATCCCGAGTGGTTAGCCAATGTAGTTGTAGTCCTTAAAAAGGGGAACAAACTTAGAATGTGCGTAGATTATAAAGATCTAAATAAAGCATGCCCCAAAGATTCTTTTCCACTACCTAGCATTGATTTCATGATCGATGCCACAACTGGCCATGAGATCCTTACTTTTGTCGATGCCTATTCCGGGTACAATCAATTTCGAACGAACACGGAGGACCAGGAAAGGACTTCATTTATCGCCAAGTACGTAACCTATTACTATAATATAATGCAATTCGGGCTAAAAACGCAGGAGGCACTTACCAATGCCTAGTGAATAAAATTTTCAAAGAATAAATAGGTAAGTCGATGGAAGTTTACATTGATGACATGCTAGTTAAGTCCCTGCGCGCAGAGTACCATTTGACTCATTTGCAGGAAACGTTCAAGATCTTAAGGAAATGCAACATGACGCTCAACCCCGAGAAATGTGCTTTCGGGGTTGGATTGGGCAAGTTCTTTAGTTTCATGGAATCGAATCGGGGAATCGAGATCAACCCCGACAAAATTAAGGCCATCGAAGACATCACCGTTGTGGATAGTGTGAAAGCAGTGCAAAGGCTAACTAGACGGATAACTGCCTTAGGCCGATTCATTTCGACATCATTAGATCGAAGCCACAAATTCTTCTCTCTACTCAAAAGGAAGAACGATTTTGCCTGGACCCCAAAATGCCAACAGGCACTAGAACAATTGAAGCGGTACCTATCGAGCCCACCACAACTTCACACTCCAAAGACAGATGAGAAGCTTTACTTATACTTGGCAGTATGGGAAATCATGCTAAATGGCGTCCTAGTTCGAGAAGAGCAAGGTACACAATTTCCTATTTATTATGTAAGTCGGACCTTAGGAGAAACAGAGACTAGATACCCTCACTTAGAGAAATTGACATTTGCACTAATAAGCGCCTCTAGAAAGTTAAGACCATACTTTAAATATCACCCCATATGCGTTTTAACCACTTACCCACTTTGTAATATTTTGCACAAGCCCGAACTATCAGGTCGATTGGCCAAATGGGTCGTCACACTCAATGGGTACGATATTGAATATCAACCCCGTACGACCATCAAGTCCCAAATTTTAGCGGACTTCATGGCCGATTTCACGCCAACCCTCGTAACTGAAGTTGAAAAGGAACTCTTGTTAAAATTGGGTTCGTCGTCGGGGGTTTGGACCCTCTACTCAGATGGTGCTTAAATTGTGAAGGGTCCGGGCTTGGCATCGTACTGAAACCTCCCACATGTGGCATTATTAGGAAATCCATCAAAACCACTAGATTAACTAACAATGAGGCCGAGTACGAGGCCATGATTGCCGGTCTCGAACTAGCTAAAAGCTTGGGAGCAAAAGTCATTGAAGCCAAATGTGACTCTTTACTAGTGGTGAACTAAGTAAAGAAAACTTTTGAGGTTCGAGAAAATAAGGATGCAAAGGTATTTGGAAAAATTACAGGTAAGTATACACCGTTTCAAAGAATGGACCCTACAACATGTGCCACAAGAACAAAACAGTGAGGCCGACGCACTCATAAATTTGGGGTCGTCGGTTAAAGAAGATAAGATCAACTCGGGGACTGTCGTTCAACACTCGAGATCCTAATGAAGGGAAGCTCGGCCCGAATTGGGAAGGACCTTATCATGTCCTCGATATAGTCGGAAAATTGTCTTATAAACTCGGGACATTGGATGGCAAACCGTTACCAAATAATTGGAACATATCGCTTCTCAAACGATATTATTGTTAAGGTATGATTTTCTCCTTTCTATCATCTATATATATATATATATATATATATTCGACACTAACTCATTGCAGGAATTCGACAAAAGATATCAAGACCTCAAATGGGTTGTACTCTTTTTTTCCCTTAGTTCAGCTTTTATCCCAAATGGGTTTTTCCGGAAAGGTTTTTAACGAGGCAACAATTATGTGCTACCTGAGGGCAATTAAACAGTATCCGAGGCTTCTTCATAATAAACCCCGAATAATGGGGGGCTACCATCGAATAAATCAACTTCGACACAAGAAAGTTATTTCATATCAAATTCATGTCGGGCAGGGTCTCGATAGAGAAAAGTGTAAGGGCCAAATGGTCAAAACGGACCATGCCCATGTAGTTTTGCTCGAACTCAGTCACAAGATACAACCATATGTTTAATGACTTATAAAGGAAAACTTCTTCTTCACAGATATCTCTTACTTTGAAAAGATCTTCCTACTTCATGATTTAAACAAGCTTAAGGGCCAACCACCATCAAAAGGACTACGGGCTACGATATTTTGAGTTCGCGTTCGAAGCAATCACTCACTAAATCATTAAGCCTAAGGGCTATCTTACATCGAGTTCGGGTGAACCGCTCACTCGATCATAAAAAGCCTACGGGATATGATATTTTGAGTTTGAGTTCGAAGAAATTACTCACTCAATCATTAAGCCTAAGGGCTATCTTACATCGAGTTCGAGTGAACCGCTCACCCGATCAAATAAAGCCTACATGATAAGATACTTTGAATTCGAGTTCGAAGCAATCTCTCACTCAATCATTAGGCCTAAGGGCTACCTTACATCGAGTTCGAGTGAACCGCTCACCCGATCATAAAAAGCATACGGGCTAAGATACTTTGTATTTGAGTTCGAAACAAACACTCACTCAATCATTAAGCCTAAGGCCTATCTTACATCGAGTTCGAGTTCGAAGAAATCACTTACTCAATCATTAAGCCTAAGGGCTATCTTACATCGAGTTTGAGTTTGAAGCAATCACTCACTCAATCATTAAGCCTAAGGAATATCTTACATCGAGTTCGAGCGAACTACTCACTCGATCATAGAAGGCCTACAATCTAAGATATCGTGAGTTCGACTTTGAAGAAAACACTCACTCAATCATTAAGCCTAAGGGCTATCTTTCTTAAAGCTCAAAATAATCACTCACTCAATTATTAAGCTTAAGGACCAACACAACGAGAGTTTGAGGCTCTGTTCTCGCTTAGAACATACTGAAAGGATTCCATTACTCCAAAATTCAAGATAACTCAGCTCGAAGAACCGTTGTAAAATTAGGTTGCAATAACAAAATCTTCACAAAAGCAAAAACATGTCAAGCATGAAAATGAGAAGACATTCAAAAGAAGCTTTATTATTAACAAAAGGGGGGTATGTACAAGAGACCGAGCAAAAGTTTGCAAAAGAGAAACTAATTCCTAACTGCGGCAGGTGTCAATATCTCCTTCGGGAGCTGCTTCTTCTTTATGCTCTTCATCGGACCCGCCCCGACTACCTTCTTCATCATGATTGTCGTCGTCAAAACACAAAAGCTGCTTAGCTTCAGCTTCGAGCGCCTTAGCTTGGGCGATCTCCTCGAAAAGTTCAAAACCTCGAGTGTGGATTTCCTCGAGGGTTTCCCTCAGCGATTGGCACTTTTCCAAGTCAGTAACTTATTGCTCCTGATCAGAAGCCCCCCTTAGCTGCATTTGAGCATCTTCGGCATTGGCCCGATACACATCAATGGACTTGTTCTCCATGACTTTTGACGACTCGATCTCCGCCTTGGCCTCAGCAAGCCCTATCTCAAGCTCTTCGATCCTCCTGGCCTGGGCCAAACGTGTTTGCTTGACACCCCGAAGTTGAATATTGGCCGATAATAGTTTGGCCAAGATGGTTTCTTTTTCTGCAGCTAGGCTGTCCATAATCATATTCTACCGATCACACTTGGCCTTGATCTGATCGACTTCTCTCCGAAGCAACCCGATCTTCTCAACCTTTTGTTGTAGCTGAGATAACAAAGGGTTAGCTTCCACAGTTGGGTCGAATCCATATCTAAAAGAATGATGCTCTTATGTATATCCAGTTCGGCCTCTTCTTCACGAGCCTTGGCCAAATCTTCTTGGAGGTCTTTTATAACCTCTTCCTTTTGGCCACAGAAAAGCTTCAGAGCATCTCTCTCCCGTGATACCTTTTGAAGCTCGGCCTCACACTGGCTGAGATCGGCTCGAAACTTGCTAAGGGCCTACACAAAAGGGAAAATAATGCAAGTCAGGTTTATAAAAGAACAAAGAAACCTAGCGTAGTAAAATAATTACCCGAGAAATGAAACATCGGGCCTCTTCTAGGAGAATATAAGCATCATTTATATCGGAGGCATCATCGACTCCAACAAATCAATCCCGAAATAGGGTCCCCTACACTAGAGCCTCCACCCATATCGGGGGTCTTCAATTCTCGAGCTTCCCTTAACGCCTCCTCGAAAATGGTCGAAAGAGAAGCTATGTGGCCCACTATCATGGTCCCGAGAAAATCGCTCGGGATGAACTGATCGACCCTCGAGCTATCAGAACCGGCCCCATCCGGTGTAGCTATCATCGGCTTGGAAGGTCTGCCGACATCGATGGCTTTCGAGATCGGACCACGAGTGCCAGAGATTCTTCCTCTTCTTTTTCTTCTTCATCTCTATGTCGTTGAACCGAGTCCATCGTAAGAGCGATTACCTTTTTATTCACCCTTCGAGTTTTGGGTTTAGGGTCCTCGGACTGAGAGGTGGTTTTCTGTTATCGATCTTTCCCCGGTTTCGGAACCAGGGGTTGGTTCTTTCCTCACCTCTTGAAGGCCTCAAAATGGCATCCTTGGTCACACCTGTATGAAAGGGAGTGAGTAACGAATGGAGCATAAAGATGTTTCGAAAGATATGAAAAGGGAGCCTTACCGTGAGTTTTGGCCTCCCATCTACCTTTTGCCAAGTCATGCCAGGCACGCTCGGCATAAGAGAAAGTCGAGGCCAACTGCCGAACCCAATCCTCGAGGTCAGGTACCGCTTGAGGCATCCAAGGGACAACTGCATGTTGAATGGGAATATCAGAGGGAATCATAGATAGATACAAAAAATAATTTTTAAAACTTCACTTACGGTTAAACTTCCACTCATCGGGGAATGGCATCTTCTCTTTCGAGATAAGGTCACAGGTCCTCACCCGAATAAAGTGGCCCATCCAACCCCGATTTTTGTCTTCATCGATGCTCGACATTAAAGCTTTCGTTGCTCGGCGGTGGAGCCTGATTAGTCCTCGGAAGCTTTGTGGCCGATACAATCGTATGAGGTGATTTAAAGTAAATTCCAACCCCGGCTTTGTTAGAGAAAACGCGTAGAATGATCACTATGAGCCATAGAGAAGGGTGAATTTGGCCAAGGGTGACCTGGTATCTTCTGCAAAAATTGATGATCATAGGATCGACAGGACCCAACGTTAAGGGGTAAGTGTATACACTTAAAAACCCCTCAATGTGAGTGATGATGCTCTCTTCGGGAGAAGGAATGTGCAGCACAACCTCGGGACCCCAGTTGCAGTCCTTTCTCACGGCCTCGAGATGGCCCTCTATTATCGAGCACGTATACATCGACACATGCTCACACCGGCCTGGAACCGACGAAGGATTATCAACCTTAAAATTGTCCTTTAAAATACACGGGCCAGGAACATACTCAAAGGGAAGCGGCTCCGCCGGTGCCTTGTCGTCGGACGGCCGGGAAGAGGAAGCTTTCTCCTTCTGCGGTATGTTTTTTGAAGTTTTTGCCATGAGGTATAGGTAAAATAAAAGCAAAGGAAAATAAAAGGATTATGGTGTCAAACGCTGATGAATGTGGCTCTACCAACAGCGAAATGAAGGCGGAAAAAGTAAGAAAATTTGGGGGGTTTTTATTAGAGTAACATATTAAGTTTGATTCAGGACGGGCTATTTATGGGCTAAACAGAGGCGGTTCATTCTCACATAATGGCCGACATCGAATGACATGAATTAAATTCCTTAGTAAGCTGAACCGATGGGATAACTACCTCATGCGTCATGGTCGAATTTAATACTAATGTCAATATATTTCTAATCATACCGTTGGAAATCATGTTGTTTCTCGTCACATCCTTCCCGAGAAACGGGGGGACTATCTATATACGGTCAAAACCTATTAAGTCAGTAGTACGGACTGGTCGAGATAACAATACTTCGATCGAAAGGTATCTACCTAAGGTCAGGTCGAGGTCCGAATAAAGGGCTTCAGGATTCGAGCTCCAAGACCGATCAAAGATCAGTTCGGTATCATTATCGGTCCCATGAACAAATCTAACCACGAGGCAAAAGGTTGTCGGAGATGCACAGACCGACCAACACCCACCTTGAATATCAAGACTCCGAGTCAGGATCGAGCTCGAGTCAAGGTCGATGGCTTGACCCGATATCGAGTTCGAGTCAGTATCGAGCTCATAGACATGGCCGTTACAGCCGCACTAAGGGAGAGAATCCTGGCAAAAATTAGGAAAAGACAATACATCATGGGCTCTCTACTATATATTTTTTATTGTATATAAAGTAGGATCCCACTACTATAAGGATGGGATGGGCGGTAAGTAGAAGCGGACACACATTGTAACAAAAGATTTCTTCTCATATTGAAGGATATCCCCTTGTGCTTATTTCACTTTATCTTATTCGTTCTTATTGCTCACTATTCTCATTCTCATAGTTAAAAATACATGTATTTCTATTTATCTATATGATTTATATCAAATTATATCACATATCCTTAGAAACATATGCAAATTTAACTCTATCCAATTTTCCGGGTAAGCAGTTTATTGTGTCATCAAAAGTCATGGCGGACAAGTCTATTGCTGTGTATTGGGCCGATGCCGAGGCTTCTCAAATGTAGCTAAGGGAGGATTTTGATCGGGAGCAACGAGTTACTGACTTGGAAAAGTGCCAATTTCATAGTGAAACCCTCGAGGAAATCCACACTCGAGGTTTTGAACTTTTTGAGGACATCGCTCGAGCTAAGGCACTCACAACGGAAGCCAGGTAGCTTGTCTCTTTTGACGACAATGATGATGATGAAGAAGGTAGTCGGGCGGGTCCGATGAATAGCCTGAAGAAGAAGCAGCTCCCGAAGGAGATAGTGACACCGGCAGCAGTTAGGACTTAGTTTCTCTTTTGCAAACTTTTGACCGGCCTTTTTGTACATACCCATTTTTGTTAATAATAGAGCATCTGTTGAATGTCTTCTCATTTTCATGCTCGAACGTGTTTTTGCTTTTATGAAGATTTGTTATTGCAACCTAATTTTCAGCGGTTCTTCGAGCTAAGTTATCTTGAATTTTGGAGTAATGGAACCCTTTCGGTCTATTCTAAGTGAGAACAGAGCCTCAAACTCTTGCTGTATTGGTCCCTAAGCTTAATAATTGATTGACTGATTATTTTGAGCTTGAAGTAAGATAGCCCTTAGGCTTAATGATTGAGTGAGTGTTTTCTTCGAACTCAAACTCACGGTACCTTAGCCGGTAGGCTTTCTATGATCGAGTGAGTGGTTCTCTCGAACTCGATGTAAGATAGCCCTTAGGCTTAATGATTGAGTGAGCGATTGATTCAAACTCAATCTTGATGTAAGATAGCCCTTAGGCTTAATGATTGAGTGAGTGTTTGCTTCAAACTCGAACTTAAAGTATCTTAGCTCGTAGTCTTTTTATGACCGGGTGAGCGGTTCACTCGAACTCGATGTAAGATAGCCTTTAGGCTTAATGATTGAGTGAGTGATTGCTTCGAACTCGAACTCAATGTATCGTAGCCCGTAGTCGTTTTATGATCGGGTGAGTGGTTCACTCGAACTCGATGTAAGATAGCTCTTAGGCTTAATGATGGAGTGAGTGATTGCTTCGAACTCGAACTCAAAATATCGTAGCCCGTAGGCTTTTTATGATCGGGTGAGGGGTTCACGTGAACTCGATGTAAGATAGCCCTTAGGCTTAATAATTGAGTGAGTGATTGCTTCGAACTCGAACTCAAAATATCGTTGCCCGTAGGCCTTTTGATAGTGGTTGGCCCTTAAGCCTATTAAAATGATGAAGTAGGAAGATCTTTTCAAAGTAAGAGATATATGAGAAGAAGAAGGTTTCCTTTATAAGTCATTATACATATGTTTGTTTCTTATGCCAGAGTTTGAGCAAAACTACATGGGCATGGTTCGTTTTGACCATTTGGCCCTTACACTTTTCTCTATCGAGACCTTGCCCGACATTAATTTGATACGAAATAACTTTCTTGTGTCGAAATTGATTTAATCGATGGTAGCCCCCCCAGTATTCAGGGTTTATTATGAAGAAGACTCGAATACTGTTGAATTGCTCTCAGGTAGCACATAATTGTTGCCTCGTTAAAAGCTTTGCCGGAAAAACCCATTTGGGATAAAAGCCGAACTAAGGGAAAAAAGAGTACAACGCGTGCTTTAAAACCAGAGGTCTTGATATCTTTTGTCGAATTCATGCAATGAGTTAGTGTCGAATATATATATATAGATGATAGAAAGGAGAAAATCATACCTTAACAATAATATCATTTGAGAAGCAATATGTTCCAATTGTTTGGTAACAATTTGCCATCCATTGTTCCAAGTTTATAAGACCCTTTTCTGACAATATCGAGGATGTGATAAGGTCCTTCCCAATTCGGGATGAGCTTCCCTTCATTAGGATCTCGAGTGTTGATGGTAACCTCTCTTAGGACCAAGTCCCCGGTCTCGAAATGGCGGAGTTTGGTTCTTCTATTGTAGTACCTTTCAACTCGTTGTTTTTGTGCAGCCATTCACACCGATGTCATTTCTCATTTGTCATCTAATAATTCGAGGCTAGTATTCATAGCCTCATGGTTCGACTCTTCCGATGTATGTCGGAACCTTGCACTTGGTTCTCCGACTGGAATTAAGGCTTCAGAGCCATATACGAAAGAAAGCGGAGTTGCTCCAGTACTAGACTTCGATGTTGTTCGGTATGCCCATAGGACTTCGAGCAGAATTTCTCTCCACTTCCCTTTGGCTTCGCTCAACCATTTCTTCAGGTTTTGGATGATAGTCTTGTTCGTTGATTCAGGCTGTCCGTTCCCGCTAGGATGATATGGTGTTGACAGTATTCTTTGTATTTTATGGTCTTCGAGAAATTTTGTCACCTTACCGCCGATAAATTGTTTACCATTGTTGCATGTTATTTCTACTGGTATCCCAAATCGACACATGACGTGGTCCCAGATGAAATCTATAACCTCTTTTTCTCTCACTTTTTCGAACGCCTGTACTTAAACCCATTTAAAGAAATAGTCAGTCATAAACAAAATGAATATAGCTTTACCTGGGGCCGATAGTAAAAGGCCGACAATATCCATTCCCCATTTCATGAATGGCTATGGAGAAATGACCAAATGAAAGCTGCTCTCTGGTTTGATAGATCATCGGTGCAAACCTTTGAAATTTATAACATTTTTGAACGAACTCCTTAGTGTCCTTCTCCATGCTATCCAATAGTACCCTGTTTTGATGATTTTGTGAATTAATGGTTTGGCGTCGGAGTGGTTTCCACAAGTGCCTTCATGGACCTCTCGTAAAACATAATCGGTGTCTCCTGGTACTAAACATACTGCCAGTGGTGCGTCGAACGTCCTTCTATATAATGTTCCATCTTCAACCAGCGTGAATCGAGCAGCCTTGGTTCGTAGAACCCTCGATTCTTTAGGGTTCGATTGAAGTTTTTTGTTCTTTAAGTATTTAATATACTTATCCCTCCAATCCCAGGTTAAGCTTGTGGAATTTATCTTGGCATGCCCCTCCTCGATTATAGATCTCAAGAGTTGAATGACAGTCCCTGATTTGATCTTATCTTCCTCGACCGACGACCCCAAATTTGCGAGTGTGTCGGCCTCACTGGTTTGTTCTCGAGGCATATGTTGTAGGGTCCATTCTTTGAAACAGTGTAGAGTTACCTATAATTTGTCCAAATACCTTTGCATCCTATCTTCTCGAACCTCGAAAGTTTTGTTTACTTGGTTCACCACTAGTAAAGAGTCACATTTGGCTTTAATGACTTCTGCTCCCAGGCTATTAGCTATCTCGGGACCTGCAATCATGGCCTCGTACTCGGCCTCATTGTTAGTTAATCTATTAGTTTTGATGGATTTCCTAATAATGCCACTTGTGGTAGGTTTTAGTACGATGCCAAGCCCGGACCCCTTCACATTTGAAGCACCATCTGTGTAGAGGGTCCAAACCTCCAACGACATACCCGATTTTAACGAGCGTTCCTTTTCAGCTTCGGGTACGAGGGTTGGCGTGAAATCGGCCACGAAATCCGCTAAAATTTGGTACTTGATGGTCGTACGAGGTTGATATTCGATATCGTACCCACTGAGTTCAATGGCCCATTTGGCCGATCGACCCGATAGTTTGGGCTTGTGCAAAATATTACGAAGTGGGTAAGTGGTTAAAACGCATATGGGGTGACATTAAAAGTATGGTCTTAACTTTCTAGAGGCTCTTATTAGAGCAAGTGCCAATTTGTCTAAGTGAGGGTATCTAGTCTCTGCTTCTCCTAAGGTCCGACTTACATAATAAACAGGAAACTGTGTACCTTGCTCTTCTCGAACTAGGACGCCACTTAGCGCAATTTCCGATACCGCCAAGTATAAGTAAAACTTCTCATCTGTCTTCGTAGTGTGAATTAGCGGTGGGCTCATTAGTACCGCTTTAATTGTTCTAGTGCCTGTTGGCATTCCGGGGTCCAGGCGAAATCGTTCTTTCTTTTGAGTAGAGAGAATAATTTATGGCTTCGATATGATGACCTCGAAATGAATCGGCCTAAGGCAGCTATCTGTCCGATTAGCCTTTGCACTACTTTCATACTATCCACAACGGTGATGTCTTCGATGGCCTTAATTTTGTCGGGGTTGATCTCTATTCCCCGTTTCGATACCATGAAACCAAGGAACTTGCCCGATCCAACCTCAGAAGCACATTTCTCAGGGTTGAGCTTCATGTTGTATTTCCTTAATATCTTGAACATTTCTTGCAAATGAGTCAAATGGTCCTCTGCGTGCATGAACTTAACTAGCATGTCATCAATGTAAACTTCCATCAACTTACCTATTTGTTCTTCGAACATTTTATTCACTAGGCATTGGTAAGTAGCTCCTGCGTGTTTTAGCCCGAATGGCATTACATTATAGCAATAGGTTCCGTACTTGGTGGTAAATGAAGCCTTTTCCTGGTCCTCCGGGTTCATTCGAATTTGATTGTACCCGGAATAGGCGTCGAGAAAAGTAAGGATCTCGTGGCCGGCTGTGGCATCGATCATGCGATCCATTCTAGTCAATTGAAAAGAATCTTTGGGGCATGCTTTGTTTAGATCTTTATAATGTATGCACATTCTAAGTTTGTTCCCATTTTTAGGGACTACAACTACGTTGGCTAACCACTCAGGATATTTTACTTCCCGATTTTGAGAAGTTTAGATACCTTACCCTTTACAAATGCGTGTTTTACCTCGGACTGAGGTCTTCTTTTTTGCTTCACCGGTTTGAACCTAGGGTCCAAGCTCAGTTGGTGCATTTTTATCAATGGTGGGATCCCTGCTATTTCTAAATGGGACCAAGCAAAACAATCTATGTTATAAATAAGAAATTGAATAAGTTTTTTCCTGAGTTGGGGGTCAATCCCGTTCCCAGGTATACCTTTCTCTCGGACAGAAATTCGTTTAATATAACCTGCTCCAATTCTTCGATCGTAGATTTGGTGGCGTCGGAGTCGTCGGGTACGATGAAAGCTCGAAGTGTCAGAAACTCTTCCTCGTCATCCTCTATTTCCTGTTCCACCGATTTGATTGAGACTAGTGGCTGTGATTGCTATTTGGTTTCTCGTCTATCTTTAGTGCCCGATCTTTTTGAGGCCGATAACGTTGGTATCAGTGTTACCTCATCGACCACAAACATTTCCTTCGCTGCATGTTGCTCCCCGTATACTGTTTTCACGCCACCCGACGTAGGGAATTTCATTACTTGGTGGAGGGTCGAAGGCACTTGCTTCATATTGTGGATCCAAGGCCTTCTGAGTAGGGCATGATACCTCATCTCTCTTTCGATTACGTGGAATTTGGTATTTTAGATGGTTCCAGCTACATTCACTTGTAGAGTAATCTCCCTTTTATTCATTTCACTGGCCATATTGAAGCCGTTCAAGACCCGAGCTGGGGGAACGACTTGATTCTGTAAAATGAGCTGCTCTACTACCCAAAATCGGATGATATTCGTAGAGCTACCTGGATCCACTAAAACATGCTTAACTTGAACTTTATTTAATAGGATAGATACCAGTGCGTCGTTGTGAGGCTGAGAAATGCCCTCCGCTTCTTTGATTTCTTATGATAAAGTGCCCTCGGGTACATAACCTCGAGTTCCTTTTTCCCCTTTGGCCTGTACCTTTAGGCATTTGAGTACGGGTCCCTATGGAGTGTCGACCCCTCCGATGATCATATGAACGATATGTTGAAGTTCCTCTTGTTTATCTTTTTTGTTGGTGTCCCTTTACCCGAAGTTATTCTTGGCTTGGTCACTGAGGAACTCTCGAAGGTGGCCCTCATTGAACAGACGGGTTACCTCTTCTCTTAATTGTTTGCAATCCTTGGTTCTGTGGCCATGCGTACCATGATATTTGCACATCGAATTCGGATTCCTTTAAGAAGGATCTGTTTGCATGGGTTTGGGCCACCTAGTATCTTTGATTCTTTCGATTGCCGATACAATGCCCGATGTTTCGACCTTGAAATTATACTCTGATAGTCGGGGTGCCTCTATAAGATTGGCATATTTGTCTAAGCCACTCTTACTCATAAGCCCTCGAGAATTCTGTCCTCGATCACTCCTTCAATTGTTTCAGCTGGCATTGCGTGTTGAACCATTGTTCATTCGATCTATGACGTATGGTGGATATCAGTCTCTGTTCAACCTCTAATCTCCATCGATGCCCCTCTGGGTTTTAACAACTAACCTGTTCTAATGCATGGATCCGGAAGGAGCTCCTAATTGGTCGTCTTCGACCCTGATTTTTTACTGGTATCGATTGTGTACATCTGCCCAAGTTATTGCCTGATATTCCATCAAATTTTGCTTCAGCCGACCTGATGCTATTGAACTTTGCTCGTTCAAACCTTGGGTGAAAGCTTGGACGGCACAGTCGTCTATGACCGGTGTCAATTCCATGCGATCCATTTGAAATTGGGACACAAACTACCTCATCATTTCGTTATCCCTTTGCTTTACTTTAAAAAGGTCCGATTGTCTTGTTGCAACTTTTATGGCACCGGCGTGTGCCTTCACAAAAGAATCTGGTAACATGGTGAATGAGTCTATGGAATTTGGTGGCAGGTTGTGATACCAAATCATCGCCCCTTTCGAGAGGGTCTCTCCAAATTTTTTCAATAAAAAGGATTCGATTTCATCATCCTCTAGATCGTTGCCTTTGATGGCACATGTGTAAGAGGTGACGTGTTTGTTGGGATCGGTCGTACCGTTATACTTTGGGATTATGGGCATACGAAATTGTTTGGGGATTGGTTTTGGAGCTGCACTTGAGAGGAAAGGTTTTTGTACGAAGTTTTTGAAATCTAGCCTTTTTAACATTGGCGGAGCCCCCGAGATCTGATCGACCCTGGAATGACATGTTTCTACTTTTTTATCGTTGGATTTTGCTTTGTGAACTCCTCAAGTATTTTAGCAATTTCAGGAGTAGTCCCCGATTCTTACTCATTTGACCTTACTATGGCTCGCTCCATTATGTGAGCAATTTCTCGAGGTTGACTGGGCTCTGGCCTGCTCAGTAGCTGGGTTTGTCTCTGCGACTAAGCTATCGCTACTTGTTGGGCTTGTAACATTTCAAAGATCATATGCAAGCTGACTCCGATCTCCTCCACGTTATGGGTGTCTCGAGCTACAGATTGAGTACCGCCATGAATGCTTCTTTCCAGTTCGGAACATTGGTTCGCCTCAAGGGCCACCTGTGAATTGACATCTAGTAGAACTTCGGCTCGAAATTCAGGTACTTCGAT
This sequence comes from Nicotiana otophora, assembly GCA_000715115.1. Classification (NCBI taxonomy): domain Eukaryota; kingdom Viridiplantae; phylum Streptophyta; class Magnoliopsida; order Solanales; family Solanaceae; genus Nicotiana; species Nicotiana otophora. The sequence continues at coordinate 30,723 of AWOL01S0005662.1, read as the reverse complement.
TCGAGCTAAAGTGACATTGTTAAGTGGCCTTCCGGCCCTGGGTATCAAGTTGTTGGTTTCATCTGGAAGGCCATCTTCGTTGTCGATAGGTAAAGCCATCAATCGAGGGTTTGTCGTTGCTGATTCGAAGTCAAAGATATTCTTAAAAAACGGTCGTCAACTGGTATGTGTTGCATATTTGTATTAAACAACCACTGTTATCCTTTCCCCCACAATGGGCGCCAAACTGTTTACCCGAAAAATCGGATAGAGTTAAATTTGTGTATGGTTCTAAGGATATGTAATATAATTTGATACAAATCGTATAGAGAAATAGAAATACGTGTATTCTTGACTATGAGAATGAGAATAGTGAGCGAGAAGAACGAATAAGATAAAGTGAAACAAGCACAAAGGGATATCTTTCAATATGAGAAGAAATCTTTTGTTATAATGTGTGTCTGCTTCTGCTTACAATCCATCCCATCCTTATAGTAGAGGGATCCTACTTTATATACAAAAACAAATACGTAGTGGAGAGCCCACGATGTATTATCTTTTCCCTAATTTCCGCCAGGATTATCTCCCTTAGTGCGGCTATAAAGGCCTTGTCTGTGAGCTCGATACTGAATCGAACTCGATATCGGGTCGAGCCATTAGCCTTGATTCGAGCTCGATCCTGACTCAGAGTCTTGATATTCAGGGTGGGTGTTGGTCGGTATGTGCATCTTCGATAACCTTTTGCCTCGTGGTTCGATTTGGTCATGGGCCCGATAATGATACCGAACTGATCCTTGATCGGTCTTGGAGCTTGAATCCTGAAGCCCTTTCTTCGGACCTCGACCTGACCTTACGTAGATACCTTTCGATCGAAGTATTGTTATCTCGACCAGTCCGTACGACTGACTTAATAAGTTTCGACCGTATACAATTTTCAAGAAAAAATATTGGGGTAAGTGATTCTAACTTAGATTTGGTCAATATACGTGAATATATCATTGTTTTCACCATTTAATTATTATTTTGTTAGAAATTTGGAAAAATTTTAAAAATCTCATAGAAAAGAATTTTTGAGATTTCGGTGTCGATCCGGAGTAGGATTTGAGTGAAACTGCTAAGGTTGAACTCATAATTAAATGAGTTATCGGATTTTGTGAGTTTTTCCGGATTCTGAGACGTGGGCCCCACGGGCGATTTTTGAACTAATTTCGGATTTTATTGAGAAATATAATATTTGCTTATGAAATTGATTCCTATAATTATTTTTGACTGTATCGAATTAATTACGACTGGATACTAGTCGATCGAAGTCTAAAAATCGAGGAAAAAGCATAATACTTGGTTAAATTGGAGCAAGTCGAGGTAAGTGACTTGTCTAACCTTGTGTGGGGCAAAATCTCCCCTAGAATTGATATTGATATGATTATTGAAATGTGTTGAAAGTTGTGTACATGAGGTGTCGAGTGTGTCCACGGGCTAAATGTGAAAGATTATATTTTTAAATTGTGTAGATCATGGTTGCGCATTTATTAAATTATTTCATATTGTTATATTCTTCATCATTGATCTGAGATATATACTTTGAATTTATTTGACCTTTTCCTGCTAATTGTTATACTTGTTTAGTTGAAACTTGGTTTCTTTTATTCTGTGCATTATTTGAATTGTGATTTTCTTTAAATTACACATTATTAATATGAAGTATTTTGACATTTTAAATTTGATATTGAAGCAACGTATTAAAGATTTTGAAATATTATTTTCATGAATTATCTATTCTTGAATATTTTTGTAAGATTTTTGTACTCATTGTGATGGAGCCGTGAGCTCTTTATTGTGAAAAAATATTATTGATGATTTATTTTGGCATGAGCTGTGAGCTCTTTATTGTGAAAAAATATTGTTGTTGAATTATTTTGGTAAGCTAAATTATTTGAGCACTTGAGGTGCAAATTGTGATATATTGTGATATGGATACGCATGCGGTGGTATAAGATCTGGGTATTAAACCACATGCGGTGAGATAAGGGTATCTTGATACGCGGGGCTAGTAGGGGAAACTACTAAAAGTCATGCAGTGTGATAAGGATGGCTAAAACGCGGGATGCAATTTCGGAAAAAATATTTTCTTTAAAAATTAATTGTGAAGGCTCCCGCAGTGAGTTAAGGAAATGAGATATTGTGAATTTGTTTATGATTTGGGACTACGAGGCGATACCTCAGGAGTGCCCTTGTTGATATTGATTTATGGCCGCAGTTGCCTTGATTATTTGTTGTGATTTTCTTAAAGTTGAAAGGAAATTCTGTTTTGTTTCCACGAGATATTATTTACCATTATTTGGTGTAATTAAATGGTGACATACTACTTGGTTCATTTTCAATGTCATTTTATTTTACTATATTGTTAAATATTTTGCCATGCCCTTATTATATTCCAGTAGGGCCTCACCTGACCCCGTCACTACTCTACTGAGGTTAGGCTTCGCACTTACTAGATACCGCTGTGGTATACTCATACTACACTTCTGCACATATTTTTGTGCAGATGCAGGTAAATCTTAGCAGCCTAGACATCAGTGAGTTACCTGTGCACAGAGACTTCGAGGTATATCTGTCAGCGTTCGCAGACTCTGGAGTCCCCTTCTATTACTTTTATGTTGCTTCCTTATTTTTCTTTAGACCTTGATATATAGAGACATTGAGAATAAATTCTTAGAAGCTTGTGACTTATTTCTAATGGATTTTGGGAGTTGAAATCGTTTGAATTATAGTCATTTATTTCAGATAATTATTATTATTCCGCATTGATAGGCTTACCTAGTCTTAGAGACTAGGTGCCATCACGACATCCTACGGAGGGAATTTGGGGCCGTGACACCCGCATTGAGCTCTAAACCAGGAAACCGACCAATACCGAGTCCAATCAAGATTTAGCCAAGAGGCAAGAGCCGTTAAAGCCGCACCAAGAGAGGGAATCTCGGCGGAAATTAGGGAAAACTGATTTATCATGGGTTCCCAACTATGTATTCTTTATTATATCTAAAGTAGGATCTATCCACTATAAGAGGAATGACTATTATTTATGTAAAGGGATCAAGTCATTAATACATTGTAACTCAAATACTGTTGATACATTCCCATATTAAGAGATTATCCTTTTTAGCTTCATACATAATTCCATTTTGCTTGTTTATAAATCATCTTCCTTTCAACTCGGTTTGTATCTTTTCTTTATAGTCAATATTCGATATTTCTACTTACAATTTGTGTCAAGTTATACCACATACCCTTAGAACTACATATAAATTTAACTCATCCATTTTTCGGGTGAACACACACTTTAATTTTTACTTAATACTGCACAGAGGACACACTAGACTTTCTATTAAACTTCATATATTGAGCCAACCTATCTTTTAGTATTGAGCATGCAATGAATTGGTAAATACAAAATGAAGAGCCATATTTTAGGTAATCCATAATTATTATTATAGGTCTGTCTTCTCTATGTTACCTTTTGAAAATCCACTCTCAACTTTAATTACAATTTCTAAACGTAGAAAGTTTCCTCATTTTGTATCTCACACATTATGTAGTTGTAGCCTGCATCCTCCAAGTACTTTACTTCCAATATCTTCTATAACATCCCGGAAGCTTGCTTTGGTGTCATCTCCCATATTACTTTTCCTTTCCCATAATTAATATGGATGTACTCACCGCACCTATAACTTGTCCGTAACTTACATTGATAAGTTTCTTTAAAGGAAAAGGGAAAGTCGTAACAGTCAAGATTAATGATCGATGACATATAGAAGCTAGATATTCAGATTCTGCAAAAGGAGAAGGCTGAGTTTTAAGATTATTAAAACAAAAAATCACCATGGAATAGACTAAGAATTTCTTAACTGATTGATAGATCATATGTGTACCTATAGGGGCTTTCATATACAATTGACAGTTGAATATGGACACCTATTAAGGGTTAAGGAGTAGATAGGTACCTAGTAATTTTGTCTTTACAAACTTAGTGAACCTCCGCATAACAGGTTCCTTAGCCTACAACAAGGTCTACAATACTGCTTGTCCAAAATAATAGTAAATGATTGATATAAGGCAAATATGTATTGAATCCAAATTATGTGGCCCAGTTATCGTCTACCAACTATATTTTTTATATCGTTTTATAACACCACATTAGTTAAGTTAATATTAAGTCCAGAATTAATAAGAACTCCAATATTCTCTTACTTGAACAACATTAACTTAATTAACCTTGAATTCTCAAAAGTTTAAAAGAACTTGATTTTATAAAAGCAACTCTCGGGCTAAAAGAACAATGGTCACAAAACTATCTATGCCGAATAATGGCAGTATTATATCATCAACGGTACAAGACCAGTTCATAGTTACAAAATGGCAGTGTACAAACATTAATTGAAGCTTTAATTTTGTCACGAAATTCCCAACATCTTGGGACCATGATGACGCCTAACATCCACTTACTAGGCAAGCCGACGTTAATAAAGTATTTAACCAATATTTAACAATTAATATAAACTAATACCATTTAATGAGAAATAAACTCAGAATTTGACACAACGAGAATAAAAGTAATATGATGCTAACTACTCCCAGAAATCCGGAGTGACAAGTACATGAGCAACTAGAAGTTTACAAGTATAGTTTGAAATAAATACAACTGTTCAAATGAGATAAACAATAAAAATAGGAAATGTAAGGAGACTTCAAGGTCAGCGAACACCAACATCACTATTTCAAGTCTCCGAAGTCAATATGATCCGAACAATCACACCTCTAGACACCGCTGAGACCAATACTGGTATCTGCACAAGAAGTGCAGAAGTATAGCATGAGTAGAACCGACCCAATGTACTATGTTAGTGTCGAGCCTAACCTCGACAAGGTAGTGATGATGCTAGGACAAGACACCAATATTAAAATCCTGCACAGATATATATAAAAGTAAAAAAATAACAAGTAGAACGATAAAATATTAACTGGAAGGGCACATGCGAAAGGGAAAATATCATAAAACGACAAGTATGAAATCACTAAATAACATCTTTCGAAATAAGCAACAATATAACCAAGTAAATCACCAATCCGGGAATCAAATAATGCAATGAAATAAAGATGGCACGGTATCACCCTATGTGCTTTTACTCTCTGACACAGCATCCCTCTTCGTGCTTTTACTCTCCGACAAGACAACACCCTTCGTGCTTTAATCCTCACAATCTCTAAATATATGATAATGAATGCAAGTAAGGCATGACAACACCCTTCGTGCTTCTCACTCTTCCTCACCAAACAAGAATACACAAATCCGAATAACAAATACAAGGCGGAAAATAATTTCACTTCAATTATAATGCTATGATAACAAAGCATGGAGAACATAGTCAAATAAACAAATTAGAACAAAGAAACAATTCTCACCCGCATGCTTTAACCCAATAACAATGCATATTTACTCGACACCTCACATATACGTCATCCCCATACATTATACACGTAGCAAACAAGCCAACAATTCTTAATCCCTCAAGTCAAAGTTAACCACGACACTTACCTTACTCCGCAACCAAATCAATACTAAACTGCGGCTTTTCCTTTAGAATTAGCCTTCAAACCAATCAAATCTAGCCAAATATAGATCAAATAATTCAAAATAGTCTTTTGAAACTACACACGAGTGAAAAAGATTCAATCTTGAATGATTTTGGAAAAGTTTAACGAAAGTGAGCCCCGGGCCCGCTTGGTCAAAATTTGAGATTCGGACCAAAACCTAATTACTCATTCACCCCCGAGCCCGGTTATATAATTAGTTTCGAAATCCGACCTCAATTTGAGGTGTAAATCTGAGTTTCTCAAACTCTCTATTTTCTACCTAAATCCATAATTTCTACCTTGAAAAGGCTTAGATTAAAGGTTAAAATCAATGGGTGTTTATGGAAATGTAATAAAACAAGTTAAAATCTATTAACCTATAAAGTTGGGATAAACAATCTCTTCAAAATCACCTCTAGGCCGAACTCAAACTTGAAAATAGTGAAAATTTAAGAGAAATCTTGATTTGAAATGTTTAAATCATTGGGTGTCAGGTGCTCTTCGCGTTCGTGAAACACCTGACCTGATCGCAAAGCATCAACATCCAAAGGCCTTCGCGTTCGCGAGATACTCTACACATTCAAGGAGGCTTAATCCCCACATCTTTTGTGTTTGCGAGCCAAGGATCGAGTTCATGAAGAGTATTGGACAAATTCCTCCCAGATCCCCACAACCCTACGCGTTCACGAGTGGACGGACGCGTTCGTGAAGGGTAAGCCCTCCGCTACTTCGTGTTCGTGACTATTTCCTCGCGTTCGAGAAGAACGACTCCACACTAGTCCCATTTTTCCCTTCGCAGTCGCGAAGCACAAGGCTTTAGACACCAGAATTAGCTGAAACCGACTATCTCTTAAGTCCAAAAATGATTTGTAGCCTATCCGAAACTCACCCGAGACTCGCAAGCTCCAAACCAAATATGCACACAAGTGTAATAACATCATACGAACTCATTCGCACGATCAAAATACCAAAATAATATCTAGAACTATGAATCGCACATCAAAATACGTGAAATTTTCAACGAGACTCAAGAACTTCGAAATTCACAACTGAGCGTTCGAATCCTATCAAACCAACTCCGATTTGTACCAAATTTTGCACACAAGTTTCAAATAGCAAAATGAACCTATACCAAGTCTCAAAAATGAAATCCGAACCCGGTAGACATAAAGTCAACCTACGGTCAAACATAGAAAATCTTTAAACCTCCAAGTTACTAGCTTTCGACGAAACAAGTCAAATCGAGTTAGGGACTTCCGAATTTAATTTTGGGTATACGCCCAACTCCAAAATCATGATACGAATCCACCGGGATTGTCAACATACCGATCTAAGATCGTTTACATAAAATATTAACCATAGTCAACTCAAGTTATTTTCTAAGCCAAAAATAATATTTATTTTTCATTTTTTTACATAAAATCTTTCCTGAAAAAAGACATGGATTGTGCACGCAAATCTAGAAATATCAGATGGAGCTAATAGTGGTCTCGGAACATGAAAATAAGAGCTAGTGCTCAAAATGACCCATCGGGTCGCCACATTCTCCACCTCTAAAAGAAACGTTCGTCCTCGAACGGACATAGAAATGTTTCTGGACTGGTAAAAAGGTGTGGGTATCTACGTCGCATATTGGACATGGACTCCTACATAGCTTCCTCTATCGGCTGACCTCTCCATTGCACTTTCACTGAAGGAAAACTCTTAAACCTCAGTTGTCGAACCTGCCAGGCTAAAATAGCCATCGACTCCTCCTCATATGCTAAATTCTCATCAAG
>AWOL01S0005662.1:3574-23143 GCA_000715115.1 Nicotiana otophora | reverse complement strand
ATATATATAAAAGTAAAAAAATAACAAGTAGAACGATAAAATATTAACTGGAAGGGCACATGCGAAAGGGAAAATATCATAAAACGACAAGTATGAAATCACTAAATAACATCTTTCGAAATAAGCAACAATATAACCAAGTAAATCACCAATCCGGGAATCAAATAATGCAATGAAATAAAGATGGCACGGTATCACCCTATGTGCTTTTACTCTCTGACACAGCATCCCTCTTCGTGCTTTTACTCTCCGACAAGACAACACCCTTCGTGCTTTAATCCTCACAATCTTTAAATATATGATAATGAATGCAAGTAAGGCATGACAACACCCTTCGTGCTTCTCACTCTTCCTCACCAAACAAGAATACACAAATCCGAATAACAAATACAAGGCGGAAAATAATTTCACTTCAATTATAATGCTATGATAACAAAGCATGGAGAACATAGTCAAATAAACAAATTAGAACAAAGAAACAATTCTCACCCGCATGCTTTAACCCAATAACAATGCATATTTACTCGACACCTCACATATACGTCATCCCCATACATTATACACGTAGCAAACAAGCCAACAATTCTTAATCCCTCAAGTCAAAGTTAACCACGACACTTACCTTACTCCGCAACCAAATCAATACTAAACTGCGGCTTTTCCTTTAGAATTAGCCTTCAAACCAATCAAATCTAGCCAAATATAGATCAAATAATTCAAAATAGTCTTTTGAAACTACACACGAGTGAAAAAGATTCAATCTTGAATGATTTTGGAAAAGTTTAACGAAAGTGAGCCCCGGGCCCGCTTGGTCAAAATTTGAGATTCGGACCAAAACCTAATTACTCATTCACCCCCGAGCCCGGTTATATAATTAGTTTCGAAATCCGACCTCAATTTGAGGTGTAAATCTGAGTTTCTCAAACTCTCTATTTTCTACCTAAATCCATAATTTCTACCTTGAAAAGGCTTAGATTAAAGGTTAAAATCAATGGGTGTTTATGGAAATGTAATAAAACAAGTTAAAATCTATTAACCTATAAAGTTGGGATAAACAATCTCTTCAAAATCACCTCTAGGCCGAACTCAAACTTGAAAATAGTGAAAATTTAAGAGAAATCTTGATTTGAAATGTTTAAATCATTGGGAAACACCTGACCTGATCGCAAAGCATCAACATCCAAAGGCCTTCGCGTTCGCGAGATACTCTACACATTCAAGGAGGCTTAATCCCCACATCTTTTGTGTTTACAAGCCAAGGATCGAGTTCATGAAGAGTATTGGACAAATTCCTCCCAGATCCCCACAACCCTACGCGTTCACGAGTGGACGGACGCGTTCGTGAAGGGTAAGCCCTCCGCTACTTCGTGTTCGTGACTATTTCCTCGCGTTCGAGAAGAACGACTCCACACTAGTCCCATTTTTCCCTTCGCAGTCGCGAAGCACAAGGCTTTAGACACCAGAATTAGCTGAAACCGACTATCTCTTAAGTCCAAAAATGATCTGTAGCCTATCCGAAACTCACCCGAGACTCGCAAGCTCCAAACCAAATATGCACACAAGTGTAATAACATCATACGAACTCATTCGCACGATCAAAATACCAAAATAATATCTAGAACTATGAATCGCACATCAAAATACGTGAAATTTTCAACGAGACTCAAGAACTTCGAAATTCACAACTGAGCGTTCGAATCCTATCAAACCAACTCCGATTTGTACCAAATTTTGCACACAAGTTTCAAATAGCAAAATGAACCTATACCAAGTCTCAAAAATGAAATCCGAACCCGGTAGACATAAAGTCAACCTACGGTCAAACATAGAAAATCTTTAAACCTCCAAGTTACTAGCTTTCGACGAAACAAGTCAAATCGAGTTAGGGACTTCCGAATTTAATTTTGGGTATACGCCCAACTCCAAAATCATGATACGAATCCACCGGGATTGTCAACATACCGATCTAAGATCGTTTACATAAAATATTAACCATAGTCAACTCAAGTTATTTTCTAAGCCAAAAATAATATTTATTTTTCATTTTTTTACATAAAATCTTTCCTGAAAAAAGACATGGATTGTGCACGCAAATCTAGAAATATCAGATGGAGCTAATAGTGGTCTCGGAACATGAAAATAAGAGCTAGTGCTCAAAATGACCCATCGGGTCGCCACATTCTCCACCTCTAAAAGAAACGTTCGTCCTCGAACGGACATAGAAATGTTTCTGGACTGGTGAAAAGGTGTGGGTATCTACGTCGCATATTGGACATGGACTCCTACATAGCTTCCTCTATCGGCTGACCTCTCCATTGCACTTTCACTGAAGGAAAACTCTTAAACCTCAGTTGTCGAACCTGCCAGGCTAAAATAGCCATCGACTCCTCCTCATATGCTAAATTCTCATCAAGGTAAGTCATGTTGAAGGCTAAAACATGCGAGTTGTCCTCATGATACTTCCGAAGCATGTAAACATGAAATATCGAATGTACCATAGATAGGCTAGGAGGCAATGCAAGCATGTAGACAACCTCTACAACTCTCTCTAAAATCTCAAATGGCCCAATATACCTAGGGCTCAACTTGTCCTTCCTCCCAAACCACATCACAACTTTCATAGGCGAAACAATGAGCAAAACCCTCTCTCCCACCATATAAGCTACATCCCAAACCTTGCGTTCCGCATAACTCTTCTACCTAGACTGAGTTGTACGAAGTCAAGCCCGAATCAACTTAACCTTTTCCATAACGACATAAACTAAATCAGTGCCCAACAACCTAGTCTCTCCGGGCTCAAACCAACCAATCAATGAATGATATCGACTCCGATATGAGGCCTCATATGACACTATTTGAATACTCGATTTGTAGTTGTTGTTATAGGCAAACTCTGCAAGAGGTAAGAACTGGTCCCATGAATCTAAAAAATCCAAAACACAAGCATGTAATATGTCTTCTAAGATCTAAATGTTGGACTCGGACTGTCCATCCGTTTGAGCATGAAATGCTATCTCAACTCAACCAGTGTGCCCAATTCACACTGCATGGCTCTCCAAAAATGAGATGTGAATTGTGTGCCCCGATCAGAAATGATGGAAATGGGCACTCCGTGCAGGCAGATAATCTCCTGAATGTACTGAGTTAACCTCTCTGAAGAATAGGTAGCTGAAACCGAAATGAAATGCGCGGACTTAGTCAATAGGTCCACAATAACCCAGACTGTATAATACTTCTTCAAGGTCTGTGGCAAGCCTACTACGAAGTCCATAGTTATGCGCTCCTACTTCCACTCTGGTATCTCTAATCTCTGATTCGGTCCACCCATTTTCTGATGTTCATACTTTACCTATTGATAATTCAAGCACCGAGATACATAAGCAACGACATCTTTCTACATTCTGCGCGCCACTAATAGTGCTATTTCATGTTACGGTACATCTTCGTGACATCTGAGTGAATAGAATAGCACGAACTGTGCGCCTCTTCAAAAATCAAATCTCCCAACCCATCAATATTTGGAACAAAAATCTGTCCTTGAAGCCACATAACCTCATCATCACCAATCACAACATCCTTGGCACCACCCCGCTGCACCGTATCCTTCAACACCAATAAGTGAGGGTTATCAAACTGGCGAGCCTTAATACTCTCCAATAACGAAGATTATGCCACCTCACAAGCAAGTACATGGTTGCACTCTGAAACATCTAATATCAGCCCGAATATCCATGGCTAGTTTCCTCTCAGCTACCGATAAATATGCCAAACTACCCATACTCTCCGCCTTTCTGCTCAATGTATCGGCCACCACGTTGGCCTTTCCAAGATGATATAATATGGTGATATCATAGTCTGTTAACAACTCTAACCATCTCCACTGCCACAAATTAATATCTTTCTATTTGAATAGATGTTGAAGACTCTAATGGTCTGTATAGACCTCACAATGAACGCCGTACAAATAGTGTCTCCAAATCTTCAGCGCGTGAACAATGGCTGCCAACTCTAAGTCATGAACAAGGTAATTCTTCTCATGAACCTTTAACTCCCGAGGTGCGTATGCAATCACCCTACCATGCTGCATCAATATTGCTCCAAGCCCAATACGCGATGCATCACAATACATAGTGTAACATTTTAATACGTAGGCAACACAAGCATTGGAGCTTTAGTTAAATCAGTCTTGAGCTTCTGAATGGTCAACTCATATTCATCGATTCATCTATAAAGGGCATCCTTCTTGGTCAATCTAGTCAATAGGGCAACAATAAATAAAAACCCCTTCACGAACCAGCGATAATAACCCACCAAACCTAAGAAGCTCTGAATCTCTGTAGCTAAAGTAGGTCTAGGACAGTTCTAAATCTAGTTAGGATCCATCTTAATGCCCTCGGAAGATACCACATGCCCTAAAAAGGCGACTGAATCCAACCAAAACTCACACTTTGAAAACTTGGCATATAACTGACTATCCCTCAAGGTATGAAGTACAAACTGAAGATATTGCTCATACTTCTCTTGACTATGGGAGTATACCAAAATATAATCAATGAAGATGATCACAAAAGAATCCAGATAATGCTTGAATACCCGGTTCATCAAATCCATAAATGTTTCGAGGGAATTTACTAAGTCAAATAACATCATTAGTAACTCATAATGCACATACCAAGTCCGAAAACCTATCTTAGGGACATCTGATGCCCTTATATTCAGCTGATGGTAGCTAGATCTCAAATAAATCTTTGAAAACACTTTGGCACAGTGAAGCTGATCAAATAAGTCATCAATCCTCAGCTAAGGATACATGTTCTTCATAGTGACTTTGTTCAACTGCCATAATCTATACACATCCTCATCGAACCATCCTTCTTCTTCAGAAACAACACTGTCGCAACCCAGGGCGAGACACTAGGTCTAATAAATCTCTTATCCAGAAAATCCTGCAACTGCTCCTTTAGTTCCTTCAACTCATCTGGGGCCATATAATATGGTGGAATAGAAATGGGCTGAGTGCCTGGAGCCAAGTCAATACAGAAATCGATATATCTATCGAGTGGCATCCCCGATAGATCTGCAGGAAACACCTCTAGAAACTCACACATAATTGGTACTGAATCCATGAAAGGAACCTCCGCACTAGGATCACGAATATATACCAAATATGCTAGACATCCCTTCTAAACCATATGCCGAGCCTTCACATAAGAAATAACCTTGCTACTAGAATGCTAGGAGTCCCTCTCCACTTTTATCGAGGAAACTCCGACATGGTTAAGGTCACCATCTTTGCGTGATAGTCCAAAGTAGTATGATAAGATGACAACCAATTCATGCCCAAAATAACATCAAAGTCCACCATATTAAGAAGTAGAAGATCTATACTAGTCTCAAGGCTCCCGATAGAAACCACACACGAGCGATAAACACTATCTACAATAATAAAATCTCCCACAAACATAGACACACATACAAGAGAACTCAAAGAATCACGAGGCATAACCAAATATGAAGCAAAATAGGATGACACTTAGGAATAAGTAGAGCCTAGATCAAATAGAACTGAAGCATCTCTATGGCAAACTAGAACAATACCTGTGATGATGGCGTCATATGACCCAGTCTGAAGTCTAGCTGAAAATGCATAAAAATGGGACTGGGCCCCACCACTCTAACCTCCGCCTCTCAGACTGCCTCTAGCAGGTTGGCCTCTACCTCTAATAGCCTGACCTCTACCTCTAGCAGTCTGACTCTGCCTCTAGCTAGCTAAGCAAGCAGTGAAGTAACCGGTGCTGGAATCACAGCACGAGAACACTGTTGGGGCATGTCGCCTTGTGACCTAGGCAAAATCTAGAACCGTGCCTCGAATCTCTACATGTAGAGCAAGCCCTCGACAGCTGAAGCTAAAACTGACCCTGACGGCCCAGATACTCACTGTGATAGCTTTGAATCGATGGTGAATTGATGAGAGCTGAAGATGCACTGTAGGCTGGCTGCTCCGGTCTATACACATATGAACCACGACTGCCTGAAGTAGTGTGGGATGCCTGGATAGCTGACTAAATTGGCCTGGGAGGATGGCCTCTACCGAAAGAACCTCTACCTCCAGATGAGGCATCACTGAAGCCACCAAAATGACGAGGCCTCTTCTCAGATATCGGACACCTATCCTGACCACGAACCATCTCGATCTGTCTATCAATCTCTACGGCCCTCTGGAAAGAAATATCATTGATAGTAGGCTAGGAACACGTGTTTTGTCTGTATTTTTCACTCTAATTACTGCACTTTGAGCGTGTTTGAGAATAAAAGATGGTGATTTGCACTTATTACGTATTTTATACCTTGCAGGAAATGATTCCGAGTTAAAAAGATAAATTGGAGCTAAATAGAATAATCTGGAGCTTTCAAGTCTGAGTAAAATCCAAGGAATTAAATCGGGATCGCGTCCGGGGATCGTGGACCGGTGTTGCATATGAAAGTTGGAAGAATGTGCAAGGGTTTTGACATTTGTACTAATGCTTCCCACCATGCGTAGGACAGTGCAATGCATCAGTGCAAATGTGCGTAAGAAATTTGAGAAGCTCAGAGACTTGTAGTTTTTGGGTCTAACAGAAAAATACACTAATGTTACACATAACACGTGGCATAGTGCGACGCATCAGTATAAAATTTTGTCAGACAAGGTAAGTTTAGAGAGTTTACAACCGAGAAAATTTCACTAATGTGACGCACATTGCGTAGCATTGTGCAACGCATGAAGTGTAAAATGTTTGTAGGTTTTCCCACATGGTATAAATACACTAGAAACACGGTTTTGAGGGGACTTTTGACTTTGGAAGCTTTGGGAGAGCATTGGAGGCTACAAGGCATGGGATTTCATCATCTTTCCATCAATTCAATATGGGAGTTTGGATTGTAACGTTAGATTGATGCTTTCTTATTCTTTAACTCATTTTGCGATGACTTTCTCCATAATTATGGAGTAGTTTACCTTAGGGTTTGACATGAATTGGTGACTTGGTTATTGTTTATGGATTTGATTCTTGCTTAATTTATTAAATTTACTGAAAGAGCTTTAACTCTAGTTGTGAGTTTATACATTATCTTGTTTAATCGGAAGAGGAGCAAATTATTGAATATTGTAGCAACACATGCCTTAATTTATTTTGGTACTTCTTTAAAGTAATTGAAAGAGCTTTGTGATCTACCTCTGAAATTAAGATTGATAAATATTTGAGAGAAGTTTCTCTTAGACCATGCTTACCAATAGATTCTTGCAAGTTTCACTGTACTTCACATTAGTTTATTTGAAAGATTTAGATTTAATCGACAGAGTAAGTTTGACTACATGTTTGAATTAATCATCGAGTGAATTCGTGAGAATCATTAGAAATTTAGAGTGAATTGAACTAGCGTTATATCCCAAATAGTTATCTTGCACTTATCCTGTCAAGACCTTTATTTCTCCCATTGATATTTCAGTGTTTCTAAACTCTTGTATTTTTGTGATCAACTGTTAATTATTTTAGTTTCATAGTTAATTTTAGTTATTAATCATCCCAACCAAAGTGGAAATCATCTTGAATAGCGTTAAGCTAGAAATTACTTGAGCATTGTTTAAATTCAATCTTTGTGGAGACGATAATTAACTATACTATCTTTGACTAGCGAACATCAATTTCGTGTTGTATGTTTCCCTCGTCAATCATCTCCAGCCTCCTTGTCCATCTGTAGCCTAATATTGAAAGTAATTCCACCAATGAATCTCCTCACTCTCTCCCTCTCAGTAGGGAGTAAGATAACTACATAGCGAGCTAGGCCCACAAATCGGATCTAATACTGGGTAGCAGTCATGCTACGTTGTTGACGTTGCTCAAACTACGTGCAGTATTCCTCTCTCAAAGTGATAGGGCTAAACTTCTCCAGTAACAACAATAAAAACTGATCCCAAGTGGGCGGCGATGTAACAGCTGGTCTGCTCCGCACATGATCCTGCCACCATCTCTTGGCCGAACCGGTCATCTGAAACACTGCAAAGTCAACTCCATTAGACTCAATAATACCCATGTTGCTCAACACCTCGTAGCTATGGTACAAATAATCTTGTGGGTCCTCAGAAGGTGTACCACTAAAATGAATAGGGGAGAGTTTGGTGAACTTATCCAACCACATCAATCCCTCAGAAGACATCGCGGTCCTCTCTACAATCTGTGCAATAATAATAGGATGAAAGGCAAAACTGTTGGAGTCTCATATATGGGAGCCATATGCTCCAGAATATGAGTAGCGGTAGTCTGTGCTCCTCCCCCATCGTGAGAGATTGTTGGTGCCAGCAAAAATACACCGGTTTAGGCCACACTCTTCATAAGGCCTACCAAACGGACTAGAGTGTCTTGAAGCACAAGAGTGGTTATAAATCCCACCAGGACCTGAGCGGGTCTGACTAGTGCAGTTTGAGTTGGGATCTCCTCCTCATTATCAATCTGAGGCTCCACAGTAGGTGTTGTTGCACGAGCTCTAGGCTTAGCTCTGCCTCTGGCGCGACCTTGGCCCCCGTATCTACCCCTGGTGATGGCTGCAACAAGGGGCTACGGCTCCTGCTCGGCTGTAGATATTGTACATGTTCTCACTATCTGCGAGAGAACAAGAATGAAATGATTCAAACATCAATGATAGAATAAAATCCCATGATAGGAAAAAAAAAAGTGAAATTTTTCCTAAAGCTTCATAGCCTCTAGAAGATAAGTACAGACGTCTCCCTACCGATCCCCGAGACTCTACTAAGCTTGCGCATGACTCGTGAGGCCTTAGCAACCTAGTGAACTGATAACAACTTGCCACGAGCCAAAAATTACAACCTCGGGACCGTGATGATGCTTAACATCCACTTACTAGGCAAGCCGGCGTTAATAAAGTATTTAACCAATTTTTAATAAATAATATAAAGTAAGTACATTTAACGAGAAATAAACTCAGAATTTAACTCATTGAGAATAAAAGAAATGTGATGCTAACTACTCGATGCTAACTACTCCTAGAATTCTAGAGTCACAAGTACATGAGCAACTAGAAGTCTACAAGTATAGTTTCAAATAAATACAATTGTTCGAATGAGATAAACAGTAAAGATAAAAAATTGAAGGGGATTTCAAGGTCAGCGAACGCCAACAGCACTATCTCAAGTGTCCAAAGCAAATATGATCCAAGTAGACACACCTCTAGACACTGCTAAGACTAATACAGGAATCTGCGCAAGAAGTGCAGAAGTGTAGCATAAGTACCACCGACCCAATGTACTCCGTAAGTGTCGAGCCTAACCTTGATGAGGTAGTGACAAGGATATGACAAGACACCTACATAACAATCCTATATATATAAAGCAACAAAATAAAAAGCAGAACGATAAAATATTAATTAGGAGGGGACATGCGAAAAGGGAGATATCATAAAAATGGCAAGTATGAAATCACAAAATAACATCTTCTGAAATAAGCAATAATATAAACCAAGTAAATCACCAATTCTAAAGTCAAATAATACAATGAAATAAAGATGGCACGGTATCATCATTTGTGCTTTTACTCTTCGGCATGGAATCACCCTTCGTGCTTCTCACTCTTCCTCACGAAACAACAATACAAATCCGAATAACAAATACAAGGCGGGAAACAATTTCACTTCAGTTATAATGCCATGAAAACAAACTAAACTTTCAAAATTCCCAACATCTTAAAAATAAACAATAAATGTGAGACGAATAATTAAAAGTAAGAATCTAACCTAAGCATAGAGAACATAGTCAAATAAACAAATTAGAACAAAGAAACAATTCTCACCCATATGCTTTAACCCAATAACAACAAATATGTACTAGACACCTCACATATACGTCATCCCCACATATTATACACGTAGCAAATAGGCCAACAACTCTTAATCCCTCAAGTCAAAGTTAACCACGACACTTACCTTACTCCACAACCAAATCAATACTAAACTGTGGCTTTTCCTTTAGAATTAGCCTCCAAACCAATCAAATCTAGCCAAATATAGATCAAAAACTTCAAAATAGGCTTTAGAAACTACACATGAATGAAAAAGATTCAATCTTTATTGATTTTGAAAAAAGTCAACGAAAGTCAACCCGGGGCCCGCTTGATCAAAACTCGAGATTCAGACTAAAACCCAACTACCCATTAACCCCGAGCCCGGTTATGTAATTATCTTAGAAATCCGACCTCAATTTGAGGTCTAAATCTCAATTTCTCAAAATCTGCAATTTCTACCTAAATCCCTAATTTCTACCATGATAAGGCTTAGATTAAAGGTTAAAATTAATGGATGTTTATGAAAATGTAATGAAACAAGTTAAAATCGACCAACCTATGAAGTTTGGGTGAAAAACCTCTTCACAATCGCCTCTAGGCCGAGCTCAAACTCAAAAATAGTGAAAAATGAAGAGAAATCCCCATTTGAAATGTTTAAATCAGAGGGCGCCACATACTTTTTTGTGTTCCCGAAGCACTTGACGCGATCGCGAAGTATAGTGGCCAAAGGCCTTCGTGTTCGTGAGATACTCTTCGCATTCCAGGAGCCTTACTCCCCTAGTCTTCGCGGTCATGAACCAAGGATCACATTGCGAAGCATATCGGACAGATTCCTCCCATTTTCCCATAACCCTACGCGTTCGCGAGTGGACGGACGCATTCGCAAAGGGTAAGCCCCCCACTACTTTGCATTTACAAACTTTTCCTCGCGTTCACGAAGAACAATCCTGCCCCAATCTTATTTTCCCCTTCGCGATCGCGAAGCACAAGACTTCAGACTCCAGAAATAGCCGAAACCAACTATCTCTTAAGTCCAAAAACGATCAGTAGCATATCTGAAACTCACTCGAGCCCCCCAGGCTCCAAACCAAATATGCACAGAAATGTAATAACATCATATGAACTCGTTCACGTGATCAATACACGAAAAATACCTAGAACTACGAATCAGACATCAAAATGGGTGAAGTTTTTAAAGAAACGCAAGAACTTCCAAATTCACAATTGAGCGTGCGAGTCCTATCGAACCAACTCCGATTTGCACCAAATTTTTTAGACTATTTTTAAATAGCAAAACAAACTTATACCAAGTCCCGGAACCAAAATCCGAACGCAGTAGCCATAAAGTCAACCTATGGCCAAATCTAGGAAATCTTTAAACCTTCAGGTTACTATCTTTCCACAACACAAGTCAAATCGAGTTAGAGACTTCCGAATTTAATTTCGGGCATACACCCAAGTTCAAAATCACGATACAGACGTATCGGGATCGTCAAAATACGGATCCAGGGTCATTTACATAAGACACGGACTACGAACGCAAATAGAAAAATATCAAAAGAGAGCTAATAGAGATCTCGAAACACGAAAATAAGAGCTATTGCTCAAAATGACCTATCGGGTCGTCACATTCTAACATAAATCCAACAAGTTAACATGGACTCCAAACAAAGGCTATTTCATTGTTAGTCCTTTAAACGACCTTTCGTAACAAACCGATTACTCGATTTTCTCTAACAAAATGATGAGTGCAACAATACTTTACCATGTTGCATAATTTTCGCCTAGATTGGATCAATTGACTAAAGTTGGATGCTTAAAAAGTTTGAATTAGTAGTTCTTTAATGTCAAAATGGCGAAAGAAAAATGTATTCTAGAAAATTAGTCAAAGCATACTAATTCTAAATCTAGAAAGGCAAATAGTATTCAACATCCTGATAGATTTGAATTACCTGCTAATTAAATTAACTTGCGCACTTCTTTCATTCAAATACGAGTGTTTGAAAAATTCACAACGCTATTAATCTTTTCTTCTCCCTGCTTAAACCAATGTCATCCAATGGCAAGTCGTCATAATTTGGTGGCGTTTGGACATAAGAATTGTGAAATTTGAGAAAAAAGTCAAATTTCTTTTCCAGTAAAAATGATATTTAAAAATTAGAGTTGTTATTTAAAAATTAGAGTTGTGTTTGAACATGAATACAATTTAGAATTATTTTTAAATTGTCACAACCCAATTCTCACTATATGTTATGACGGCGCCCAACATCGCCGCTAGGCAAGCCAACGGTGAACTACCCATTTAATTTCTCATTTTAATATTTTTTTAAATTCTTTAATTTTTATTTAATAAGAAAAAAAATAGTAAATGAATGTAGTAGTGTAAAGAATAACCTAAACAGGAAAGTAAGATAGCAAATTAAGTAATCAAAACCCATGAGTATCTACTAGAATTCCCAAAACCCGATGTCACAAGTGCACGAGCATCTAGTAGAATATACAAAACCCTCTAAGAACTATTGTCTAAAATAAAATAGACAGAAATGATAAAACATGACAAGAGAAGGCTCGCGGTGCTGCAGAACGGAGCATGAGAAGTAGCTCACCACTAAGCCTCCGGGTAATGCGGATGCGCGCCCGGACGAACTCCGGATGCACCTGCCTCAGAACCTGCACAATATGTGCAAAAGTATAGTGTGAGTACGTAAACAATATATACCCAACAAGTATATAGTCTAACCTCAAAGAAGTAGTGACGAGGGGTCGATATCGACACTTACTAATGGGCAGTATACATAATGTACAAGAATATTTAATAGACATGAAATACAACATCAATAATGGAATAAGAGGCAATAATTAAATGATTCTTATGAAACTAACAATTAAAAGTCCCAAAATATCACATGCTAATCTCAACAAGTAAGGGACTAATATGTATTTATAAATTCTCAAGTCGTGAAAGACATATCAAGTATAATCGGACTCCGAGTGACAACACGCATGAGTTATGCCGAGGCCGTACGACCCGATCTATAATAATCGTATACATACATTACATAGGTCATACGGCCCGATCCATAGATCCATCCCATAATACATATAAATATTGCCGAGGCATTCGGCTCGATCCACAGAAATAGGAAAACTCCTCGGATTAGGAATTATATATTTACAAATTCAAGATAAGCCCATAAAAGAATATACATTTCCATCAATGACTAAACATTCCTCCAAATCTCTAAATTATGAAGCTTGATTTAACATAATCTTTAATCAAATTTTACTTATTAATTCAAGCAATTAAACTAGCAAATTGAGTTCAAATAGTGCAAGTAATAACATAATAAAGTCCTATGTCTACCCGGACATAACATGAATTTTAGCTACGCACGGACTCTCGTCACTTTGTGCTTGCGTATTACCCATAATTAGTAGCAAATAACAATATAAACACTTATGGGGTTAATTCTGTTACGACCCAATTTCACCTATAGGTCGTGATGGCACCCAACTTCATAGCTAGGCAAGCCAACTAGTGAATTAAACTTATATTATCCCTTCAAAAACATTCCGAGTTATTAAACTCTTCTTAATTTCAATATTTAAGAAAAATACTTATCCACAATTCTACTAATGTGTGTGCCAAGACCCGGTGTCACAAGTGCATGAGTCTCAGCTAGGAAATATGATAAATGCAACATCTTTCTGGAATGCAAATTAGACAGGAGTATGTAAATAACACTAATAGAGATTTTGTATGTTGTAGATTCGTAACATGGAAATCCAGCTCACCGTAATTCCCCGCAATAGCTGAGCCTCTGCGCCCAAATGATCACTAAACATATATGTACTACACAAAAATGTGCAGCAAGCGTAGCATGAGTACGTAAACAACATGTACCCAGTAAGTATCAAGTCTAATCTCGAAAAAGTAGTGACAAGAGGTCGACTTTGACACTCACTACAGGTCAATAATATTAAAAATATAAATCTTTAAATAATAATGATTTGTGTGATCAATAATAATTTCCTTAACAAGCAGAAATAATTATTTTCTTCAATTTCGATAAATTTTCAATTTATCAATTAGCTTCACAAGCTGCAATAAATTTTAAGGTATTGTGTAATTATTATTATTATTAAGCACGATTTCTGCTGAAGTCGTACGTCCCGATCGAGAGTGTCGTGTACACTGCTGAGGGAGGTGCAGCACGATCCATAAATACTGTCACGCCCAACCTCGGGGAGCGCGACCGGCGCTCAACCGAGTGAATTCGGTCGAGCAAGCCTATTAAACCTTTCCTACCTGACTCATTCATAATCCAAAAAGGGAACGCATCACCATTTGTAAATAAGGGAGAGATCAGTTATATAAATATATAAACGTTGCTAGTTCATTTTGCATTATATACATTATGTCATAGTTAAGTGTCCAAAATACAACTCGATCCAACAACCACCCCAACATACATACATGACGCACATAAACGTCTACGGAGCCTCTAAGGGTACAAAATAGCAACATGAGAATGCCGGCAACAAGGCCCCGGCTATACGTCAAAATATGAAAACTTATACAAAAGAAGGACTACATGACCCCAGGAAGAAATGGAGCTCACCAAGACTGTTGTGATGAGTGTGAGGGAGAACACCACTATCTGCGATCAGCACTATCTGTGATGGAACCACCTACATCCATTCAAATATGTAGTCCCTGGGAAAAGGAATGTTAGTACTATCGAATAGTACTAATATGTAAGGCAAACACCAATCTAAGTAGAATGAACAGTGAAACAAAGAGAAGGCAGTCATAACAATCAATAAGTACTTCACAGAAATACAAAGGAACACCAAGTAAGGATCACATAATTTCCAATTCAACCTTTCCATCTTTTAGGTTAATAATCTTTAGTGCCAAAGCCACAACTCACAATGCCACCGTATTTTTACACGGAATCCGGTCTCGGCCCGACCGGCTAAGCCATCTCAAGTGAAACATATCTATATCCATAATGTAAATCAATAATTCCAACACAAATGCCACCATGTGTACAACATGTCGTCTGATCTCAGCCCGATCGGCTAATCCATCTCACTTGAGACATAACCTCTTTCAATTTCTCAGTCAATTCACATCTCTTTCCCATATTTCGTTACATGGCACAAACAACCTCATTTATTACGTAGTTCTTGGCACTTGGGAACATTTTACAATTCAAGTCTTTTTCGTTCAAATAACATCATCATTCATGTTGATAAGTACCATCACATAAGGCATTTCACACATAAGGAAAAGAGCTTGGAAAATCATTATTTCGTTCTCAAATAGCATGATGACATGGTAACCATCTAAAACAATTAGGGAACATGAATCTTTCAATCCAACACACTAAGGCAAACAATTCTAGTATGATCAAGTTGGAACTTACACCAATTATTCGGACACCAGGAGTTCGATTCTAAGAAGAAAAGAGTTATCCATACATACCTCAATTGCGCTTCTTTAGACTCTACAATTATCTGGAACCCTTAGCAACCTCAATCTATTTTTGCAATATACAAATTGAACCCAAAATTAGGAAAATGTTCATAGTTTTAGTTCACTTTTTATTTTTCCCACATTCTTTATCACATACATGCAAGATGGACCACTCTCATACCCATGAAGTATTACCCTAGTAATCCATTATAGCTATGTTTGAAATTAAGAGCTGGGGTGGTGAAATCTTACCTTTTTGGATGAAGAATTTGGTGCTCTACTTGAGTATTTCAAGGCTTTGAGTGATGATTGAAGATTAATTGATGAAAATTAGGCCCTCCCTGTAGAACCCTCTCTCTCTCACACTAGAAATATAAGAAATGAGCTTCAAAATAGACTAAACAGGTGTTTTAACGGAATGGGGGTCGGGTTTTAAATTAAGAAAATGGGTGCCCCGACACAGGTCTGCGGTCACATATGCGACCGCATAATGGTAATGCGGTCTGCAAAGTGACCGCAAAATGGCCCTCAGGGGCCTGAACTTACGGCCCAGGTATGCGACCAGTATGTGGTCCGCATACTCGTTTTGCGGTCGCATAATGCACTGCAAAACTCCCTCCGCAAACACCCAAGAGGGGTTATGCGATCGATATGTGGTCCACATAGTGGTTATGCGGTCGCATAATCGACAGCAAAGCTGACCTCAAATTGGCCAATGTACTGCTTCACTCAGCGGCCATTATGCGGTCCGCAGAGTGATTATGCGGCCGCATAATGGGCCACAGAAACGTGTTCTTCTGGGAAATATTTTCCTCTAAGTCCGTAGGGTACTGCAAATTTCTACTATAATAACGCAGGAATCTATCTTGGCACCAAGAAACCCCGAGTTTTTGATTTAAATTTTTACGGGTCCTTACATCCTCCCCCACTTAAGATCATTCGTCCTCGAATGAGGATCAAGGTTCGCTTAACACAGTGTTAGTTGTACCACGTAACAACAACCCCAGATTTGCCTAACTTCCTAACTTTCTGAAAATTTCACCAGAGTTTCCTTTGTATTTAGGCCTATCCACCTGTCAGAGATCCCCCGAAACACACCTTAGCAACATATATAGAATTAAATGACACAACAGAATGCAGAATAACACCAACGGAAGCCTCATGGGGGACATATAACTAGAAAGGAGTGTATTTATATTATCCGAACAAGTGATACAAAATTTGGGGGGGAAACTTTATAGAGCTATTACATGGCTATTCAAATAAACTAGGGTACTTCTTTTTCATTTCATTCTAGGCTTCCCAAGTAGCTTCTTCGACTTGCTGGTTTAGCCATAATACCTTTACAGATGCAATTTCTTTGTTCCTCAACTTTTGGACCTATCTATCAAGGATAGAAACCGGAATCTCTTCATATGACGGTTCTTCACTAACCTCGATGGTCTCAACTGGCACAATAGCGGACGGATCTCCAACTACCTTCTTCAACATGGACACATGGAATACCGGGTGCACCAATGACATCTCAGGTGGTAGCTCAAGCTTGTACGCCACCTGACCTATCCTTTGAATTATTCTATACGGCCCGACATACCTCGGACTTAATTTCCCTTTCTTTCCAAACCGTATGATCCACTTCATGGGAGATACCTTCAAGAACACCCAATCATCTTCCTTGAACTCTAAGTCTCTGCGACGAACATCCGAATAGGATTTCTGATGAATCTGAGCAGTTTTCAACCGCTCTTTTATGATCTTAACCTTTTCCATAGCATGATGCACAATGTATGGTCCTATTAGTTTGGCTTCTCCAACCTCGAGCCACCCAATTGGCGATCTATATCTTCTACTAAACAAGGCCTCAAACGGCACCATTTGAATACTGAAGAGGGGTTATGCGATCGATATGCGATCTGCATAGTGGTTATGTGATCGCGTAATCGACCGCAAAGCTGACCTCAAATTGGCCAAGATACTGCTTCACTCTCCGGCCATTATGCGGTCCACAGAGTGATTATGCGGCCGCATAATGGGCCACAAAAACACGTTCTTTTATGAAACATTTTCCTCTAAGTCCATAGGATATTGTTCAATCGAAAACATTTCTACTATAATAACACAGGAATCTATCTTGACACCACGAACCCCCGAGTTTTTGGTTTAAATTTTTACGGGTCCTTACAGATGCATCTATACTGCCGAAGCATTCAAGAAAGGAGGACATTTTCTTATGAACTTCTGGAATGAGAAGTTATTATAAGGCTGACACATAAGGACATACAATTTATATTAACAATCAAGTAATTCGCACAAAAATTCAAGTATTTGAAATTTTGGTATTTTACTATTTCCTCTAACAATTTCCAATATAATTCTAGTACTTTAATTAAATAAAGGATGCAATTATTATAAGTAAATCATGTTTTGAGTCCTAAACTGCCCGGACATAGCATAAGTAGTAGCTACGCACGGACTCTTGTCACTTCGTGCGTACATAGCCCCCACAATTAGCAACAATTATTAATTTAAATCACCTTAGGGGTAAATTCCCTCTTACAATGTTAGACAAGAGACTTACCACGCTCCGAAGCTCCATAGCCGGCTCCAACACCACTCAACACCTCAAACCGATGCTTATCGATCCAAAACTATGCAAACAATGTGCAAACCAATCAAAATGTATACTCCAATTCTTGAAATTTAAAAATTTATAAAACAATTCTCAACTTCGCTCGAAAAGTTGGCAGTGGGACCCACATCTCGGAACCCGACGAAACTCACAAAATTCGACAACCCATCTAATTACGAGTTCAACCATACTAATTTCACTCAAATCCGACTCCTAATTGAAATTCAAAACTCGAAAATTTGTTTTTATGAAATTATAGAAATTACCTTCCATTTCCCTTGAAGATTCAATAATCATATACCAAAAATGAAGATTAATTCATGAAATATAATTTCAAGGTAGTCAAGAACATTTACCCCAAGTTGTGTGGCGACATTCCCTCAAATATCCCCAATCCGAGCTCCAAAATCTGAAAAATGGGTGAAAATATCGAACCCTCGAACTTAAAGGGTTCTGCCCAGTCGCGATTTCCGCTTCTGCGGCTCAGAAGGTCGCTCCTGCGACAGCCGCTTCTGCAGCTCCAAACTCACACCTGCGAGAGCCACTTCTGCGGTCCGTATGTGCACCTACGAGAGCCGCTTCTGCGGTCCATATGCGCATATGCTAGAGTCCCTTCTCGCTTGCATGGCCGCTTTTGCGGCGCCTTTTTCCACAGGTGCGATTATACCAGAAACCAGAAAAATCCTAGCATTCCCTTAGTTTAAAAATCGATTCGTTAAGCATCCGAAACGAACCCGAGGCCCCCGGGACCCCAACCAAACATACCAACAAGTCTTAAACCATCATACAAACTTAGTCGAGCCTTTAAATCACGTCAAAGAACGCTAAAAACACGAATCATCCTCCAATTCAAACTTAATGAGCTCTGAAACTTCAAACTTTTACAATTGATTCTGAAACCTATCAAATCACGTCTGATTTACCTCAAATTTTGCACATAGGTCATAATTGACATTACAGACCTACTCCAACTCCCGAAATTTAAATCCGACCCCGATATCAGAAAGTCCACTCCAGTCAGACTTCTTAAAAATCATCCAAATTTCCAAATTTTGCCAATTGACGCCGAAATGACCTACGTACCTCCAAATCAAATTCCGGACACGCTCATAAGATCAGAATCACCATAAGAAACTATTCTCAGGCTCGAAATCCAAAACGGACATTGATAATATAGAAATCCATTCCAACCCAAACTTAGGAAATTATTAAGCCTTCAAAATACTAACCTTTTGTGATAAGTGCCGAAATACTCCCGGGCCACCCGATACTCGACCCGAACATACGCCCAAGTGCGAAATCATCATATGAACCTAATGGAACTTTCAAATCCCGATTCCAAAATCGTTTACTATAAATCTAAATCTTAGTCAATTCTTCCAACTTAAAGCTTCTGAATTTAGAATTTTATTCCCCAATCAACTCTAAACATCCCGAAATTCGATTCCGACCACGTGTACAAGTCATAATATCTGAACTGAAGCTACGCAAGGACTCAAACCGCCGAACAACGCGCTAGAGCTCAAAATGACCGGTCGGGTCGTTACATTCTCCGCCCACTTAAACATGCGTTCGTCCTCGAACGTGCTAAGAGCAACTCTCGAGTTGTCCAAAATTATTGTTTA
>AWOL01S0005657.1:135823-158624 GCA_000715115.1 Nicotiana otophora | reverse complement strand
TCCAACACTCCCACCCCCCCCAAGTAGGAGGGTGGGCACACACCCAACTTGCCAGTTAAAGTACGATGTTGCAGACCTGCCAAAGACTTGGTAAAAATATCGGCCAACTGTGAAGAAGTACGAACATGAGATAAAGAAATAAGCCCATCATCCAACTTGGTACGAATAAAATAGAAATCGACCTCGATGTATTTGGTACGCTCGTGAAACACCGGGTTCTTTGCAATATGAATCGCAGCTTGGCTGTCACAAAGAACTGGGACTGGGTAGCAACTGAAACACCTAAGTCAGCCAAAAGCCTGACTGACCAAGCCAATTTAGCCACCACTTTGCTCATCGCGCGGTATTCTGCCTCAGCTGAGGACAAAGAAATAATATGCTATTTTTTAGACTTTCAACTGATGAGACTATCACCCATTTGGATGCAAAAACCAGTAATAGATCGTTTAGACTCAAGACAAGCAGCCCAGTCACTGTCACAGTTAGCAATTAAGGAGAAGTTCGGAGAATTATTCAAAAAAACTCCAAAATTAGAAGTGCCCTTTTAAGTATCGCAAGACATGCAAGGCAGCACCCATATGTGGAACTCTAGGTGTCTTCAAGAATTGACTTAAATGTTGAACAGCAAAAGAAAGATCTGGCCTGGTATAAGTCAAAAAGTTTAACTTTCCAATTAAACTTCTATAGGTGTCAGGTCGAGGAAGTAGATCCCCAACATCAGAATGCAACATATGATGAAGTTCTAGAGGACTACCAACTGGAGACACTTCACTACAGTTATACTCATTAAGCAAATCAGAAACAAACTTCCTTTGATGCAAAAGAACACCTGATGTGTGATAACATACTTCGATACCCAGAAAATAATACAGCAACCCCAAATATTTGATCTTAAACTAGGCATGGAGAAAATTCTTTAGGGCAAAAATTTCAGACAAGTCATCCCCAGTCAAAATAATATCGTCTACGTAAACAGCAAGGAAAAATGTGGAAAATTCAGATTTCTTAACAAATAAAGAATAGTCATTTAGTGAGTGGTTGTATCCTCTAGAACAAAGAGCTTGCGACAACTTGGCATACCACTGTCTAGAGGCTTGCCGTAGCCCATAAAGAGACTTTTGTAACTTGCAAACGAAGGGAGCAGTCCCAAAAGATGAACTAATAGAAAGACCGGGAGGGAGCTTCATATACACCTCCTCATCTAAATCCCCATACAAAAAGGCATTATTAGCATCTAACTGAAATGGGGGCCATTAGTTTTTAACAGCAACAGCAACCAAACATCTAATGGTACACATCTTAACTATAGGAGAAAAAGTCTCGGTAAAGTCAACACCCTCTACCTGCACCTCTAATCACTAATCTTGCTTTATACCTTTCAACACTCCCATCAGCCTTATATTTGATTTTGTACACTCATTTATACCCTATTGGCCTCTTTCCCGGGGGAAATTCAACAATTGTCCAAGTCTGATTTGCCTCTAGAGCCTCAAACTCTTTACTCATGGCCTCTTGCCAAGCTGGTATGTCAGTAGCTTGAGTATATGAATGAGGTTGTACTGCAGCAAGTTGTGAGGCTAAAAGAGAGGTAGTGGTGGAGCAGGAAACAAAATGAGGAAGTTGAACAATATAGTCCTTCAAATGAGAAGGAAGTTGATGGGTTCTAGAGCTCCTTCTAAGCTCAGGAACAGATGAATCCATGTCATCAGTGATGGAAGAGTCATCAGAAGATGTTATAGGAGCATCCATGTTATCAGGAGGGGAAGAGATATCAGAAGATATAGAAGGAGCAGGCAAAGGACTAGTAGAAGTGTGTGAAGTAACAGGAGAAGGTAAAGGAACATCTGATGGTGAAACAAGATGAGGCACAACATAAGTATCATATAATGTATAAGAGATAGGGGCAGAAGAAGAAATAGCATAAGGAAATATAGATTCATGAAATACAACATCTCTGGAGAATAGAACAGACTTAGTTTGTAGATTTTATAATTTGTAACTCTTTTTAGCAAATGAATACCCAATGAAAATACAAGGAAAAGCTCTAGATTGAAACTTATCCCTCTGACACTTAGGGATTGTGGCATAGCAAAGGCAACCAAAAGAGTTTAAGTGGGAATAAGAAGGAGCAACTCCATACAATAATTCAAAAGGAGTTTTGTGAGAGAGGAAAATCTATTTATAAGGTAAGTTGCTGTTAAAACACAATCTCCCCAAAACTTGACAGGGAATTTGGATTGAAACAGCAAAGCTCTTGAAGTTTCAAGTAAGTGTTTATGTTTTTTCTCAAACACACCATTTTGTTGTGGTGTGTGGGGACAAGTAGTTTGGTGGATGATGCCATTATCAGAAAAGAATTGAATGGCTGAGTTAGAAGACCCAAGCTCTAGAGCATTGTCACTTCTAACCTTCTGGATAGAGAGTTTAAATTGAGTCTTTACTATGACAATAAATTCTTTAAGTAGAGTGAAAACATAACTTTTAGAATGCATTAAATGTGTCCAGGTTGTCCTGTTGTAATCATCGACTATTGTTAAAAAATACTTTGCTCCAGAATATGTTTGAGTATGGTAAGGTCCCCAAGTGTCAACATGGATAAGTTGGAAAAGTGATGTGGAAAGAGAAGAGATATCTTGGAAAGGTAATCTAGGTTGTCTAGCTAAAGGACAAACATGACATATAAAAGATTGTTTAGATGACAAATCATGAGAAATAGAAGAAATATGTTTCATCTGCACAAAAGGGACATGCCCCAATATGTGATGCCAAAGAATATCATTCTTATTCATTGCATGTTGAGCAGTACAAGAGATAGAAGGGGCAACAGAATTAGAATTCACATGTATATTTGCATTCAATGAACGTTCAGCACCTTGTACCACATTATTGAAAGCAGAAACAGAGTTTTCAGAAACAACAGAATTAGAAAGTACAGAAACAGGAAGATAAAATTTGTATAATCCTTGGTCCATTCTACCACGTTCCAGAAGTTTCTTCTTAGAATGGGCCTGTAGAAGTATACATGAAAAATAAGTGAATAGGACATAATAATTGAATTGTCCAATCAACTTACTGACTAAAATTAAATTGTAATGAAATGTAGGAATGTACAGCACATGGTGTAGAGTGAAAGATGTTAGCAAAGTAAGGGAACCTGTACATGTAACCTTAACCTTGTAACCATTAGGTAAGGAGACTAAGTAAGGTACAAGAAGAGGTGTTATGTTAAAAAGTAGGTTTTTATTAGAGGTCATATGATCAGTTGCTCCAGAATCCACTATCCATACCCTTCAAGCTACAGTAGTTAACATGCGCACAGTAGAACTATCATTTAGACACAAAGGCAAAGAAGAAGTATTACCAGAAAAGTTGGCAGAACCCATGAGGACAGGCTGAGAATTGGATCACCTAGTATAGAATGCTGAAGCAAATTAAGCAGCTGAGAGTACTGTTCTTTGGTGAGACTAGGAACTAAAGACTCATGGCTAGATGAGGAACACAGTGCAGCAGAATCAGAGGTCCCAGAAGGCTGGCCTTCAACACTTGCAGCAGTACCAAACCTTTTACCCTTTGTGAACTTGAAGTTTGGAGGAAAGTCATGGAGTTTATAACATTTTTCAATAGTATGACCAGGCTTCTTGCAGTATTTGCAGGACAAAGAGGCCTTATTTTGATCAAAATTGGTTTTCTGGATGTTCTAATCAAAATGTACCTTCTGTGCATAATGTTTTTGAGATGGAAATTGAGGAAGAATTTTGTTGGAATTTGCATTAAAATAGGTTGATTCTGAGTTGAACTGAGTGATAGGGACAACTTGTCTCTATCTTTCATCTTGTAATAGGATATTATACACACTATTAAGGGATGGTAGTGGTTGCATCATCAAAATATTACTTCTAACCCTTACATGTACCTCATTTAGATCCATAAGGAATTGATGTACTTTATCTTCTTTTTTTTCCCTTTTGAAGACCCTCTTTAGCAAGACAATTGCAGGATTTTGCATGACTGTTGCGCATAGCCCCCAATTCATCCCATAGTTTCTTAAGTTTATTGAAATACGAAGCTATGTCAAGAGAACCCTGATAGGTAGAAGAAAGCTCTCTCTTTATTTCTAAAACTTTGGTTCCATTAACAACTCCATATCTATTATTTAATTGTTTCCATATACTTTCAGCTGTCTCAGAATACTGCACACTCTCAGCTATGTCTGGGGATAATGAGTTGATTAACCATGATATTACTATATTATTACACTTGTCCCACTGCCAATATTGAGGGGAATTCACAGCAGGCTTAGCACAAGACCCATCCCTGAAGCCTATTTTATTTCTAGCAGACAAAGACACCATCATACTACGCTTCCATCCCTCATATCCAATGCCCAAAAATGGGACAATAACAAGAGACACACCAGGGACATCAGACGGGAGAAACAACAGTGGACTAGAGGGCTCAGGAATATATGTAGTAGCGGAAGTGTCCCCAGAATCAGAATTAACCATGATAGCAGACCAGATTATCCAAAAAATAATGCACAGATAATATGCCGACGAAATGACTATACCAGAGTAAATGCAAGATATTAAGCAAGGAGCTAATATACCAGACTTCTTCGCGACCTGAAGAAACAAAGGCCTTGATAGGAAAAATGCATAGTAGACGGAATTACAAGCGGAATCCCAATCGAAGTGCTCGAAACCCTAGATGTGAAACAAAACAAAAATTGCTGGAGCACTAGAGATTACAAATCAATAACGCAACTCCGGCAGTAAAGGAGAAGAAAATCACTACGAAAACCAAAACATTCCAACGAAAATCAGAAAAATCGAAAATCTTCGACGAAGACAAAATCCTTGATAATAGTATACGAGGGTAACATCGCTAGGTAGAGGACGTCGGGAACTAATGAATTCATGGCTCTGATACCATGTTAAGCCATTAAAATCGAAAGAAATTGACAGATTGTAGTTAGGGTTTTGTGAAATGTAAAGAGCAAGAGAAACGAGAAAAAAGAACTTGCATTCTCTACTCAAAAATCTGACCAAAACTCATCTGGAATGTTCTATGCCTCTCTTATATATTTTGTGCCTCATTTACAACTCAATGAATAAAACTAAGACTAACTAACTAAGACTAAGACTCTACAACAGTTCATAAATAAACTGGGCTAGGCCCAAATACACTTCATGTAACTCCAACACTTATTAAATAGATGAATCGTTAATTAAGTAAATGGAAAACTTTGGTTACTCTTGGCACATGTAACTGTATTTATTAGCCGGTGGCTTTCAAATGTTAATAGTCTGATCAAAGGAACTAAACAAAAAAGAAAAAAAGTATTTCATCCAAGATCATGACCACCAACCCCCCTCCCCTCCCCCTCAAAAAAAAATACCCTTTTAATTTTGGCAACAACAAATATAATGTAGCTAATCAATGCAAGCTAACATTAATTTTTATCCTCAATAATATGTGTTTGCTTTATGACTATACACGTATATTTGATTCTTTTAGGAGGAACAGATATATATGATGGGACATCACGGAAATGACCTTGCTTTTCAACAAGGATGAGAATTAGTTTAATAAATAGTAGATGAGCTTCAATTGGATCTTACGGCGGATTCAGAATTTCAAGAGGATGGGGATATTATTGTAAAAATACATATTTAAAATTTATATTTGACGAGTTTAACTTTAGTATCTACCATGTACCCACCACTCTTTTGAAATTATAGGTTCAAAATTATATTCTTCTTAAAATTTTAGTGATTTTCACGTATATATCTATACTCCGTACCGAAAAAAGATCGTACGGAGTAGAATTTGAACCACCAATTTTACTCGTAGAGGTGCACCCAATGATTATTGCATCATAGGAGTCTTTGAGCATGGGTTCACGCACATATAATTAAGTAATTTTCAAAAAATATAACATTACTATACATGATTTAAAGAGAGGAGTATGGGTTCTGGTGAACCCATACCCAAAGACTTAGATACGCCCCGATCTCATGGTGAAGCTTTTGTAAGAATAATGTCTAACGTGAAGATGTAACTCAAAAAAGATTTGATAAATTTGCACAGTACATTAAAATTTTGATACTTTAATTTATCATATATGTTTTCATTTAAGGCCGAACACATTTTCTGTAATTTAATTTTTGAAGTTATTTCTCGATCTATTAATCATAGATTAGTTCTAAACCATATATTTATGTTAAGAGTATGATTGTTTCCTCTACGTAATTAGATTGACATTAGCAGATTGAACGCCCTACCTCAATATTTGTTTTCTATTTTTCTTGTTGAATAAAATCCAGCCACGTTGGCAGTTTTCTTTTTAAGAAATAATAATTCTTTTTAAAATTAATTTCTTTGTTCCTATATTCATTTATAATGAAGATTTATAATCTCTCCAATTTCAAACCCAAGGTTGTTCTAATCACAAAAATATAGAAATATAACTCATGAAATAAGTAACAAATAAATATTAAAAGCTAGGGACCCAACGAAGAGGATGAAAATCTTTTATTGACTAAATTTGAAAAGAAAATTATTATTAAGCGCCAATTTAAATCGATAGCTAGGATTCAGGGGTGAAAAATCTTTCACAACTTTGATATTTTTTTTAAAGAAATCTAGAGTCATAATCTTAAAATATTTATAAAAGTTGATATCGTCCCTCCCCACAAACCGACTATAGAATAATGTTCGTCCACGAACAGGTAAAAATGATGGGTCAAATAATTTAAACGATCAAGATTAGTGTTTGTGACGACCCGGCCAGTCGTTTCGAGCATTTGTACTTCGCTCAGTAGTTTAGAGCATGAGTAGCTCCGTATGATGTATTATGACTTGTGTGAATCGTCGATTTTAGTTTTCAGGTTATTCGTAATCGATTTGGAAGAATGAATTTCATGATTGAAGCTTTAAGTTGGAAGAAGTGATTAAGTTTGACTTTTATGAATTTGACCCCGGAACGAAGTTTTGATAGTTCCGTCGGGTCCGGATAATGATTTTGGACTCGGGCGTATACCCGAATTTGCATTTGGATATTTCTAGAAAGATTCGACCCTAATTGGCGAAAAATGGAAATTTGAAGGATTGAAAAGTTTATGAGTTCGACCGAGAGTTGACGTTGTGGATATCGGATTCGGATTGTGGTTCCAGGAATTGGAATAGATTCGTATGTCATTTGGGACTTGTGTGCAAAATTTGAGTTCATTCCGAGTTGATTTGATATGTTTCGGCGCGAGTTTTGGAAGTTGAAAGTTCAAAGTTCATTTAAGTTTAATTTGAGGTGTCATTCGTCATTTCGATATTGTCATGCGTGATTTGAGGCCTCGAGTAGGTCCGTGTTATATTTCGGAACTCGTTGGTATATTCAAACGGGGTCCCGAGTGGCACAGAGGAGATTCGGACGCGGTTCGGTTCGTTTGGATCATTTTTGGCTAAGCTGGTGTGGCTGGGCTTCTGGTGTGACCGCACATGCGGAGCTACGGGCGCAGGTGCGAAGCCGCAAAAGCGGCAGTGGAATCGCAGAGGCGGGAGTGCTGCTGGGAGCAGGAGTCCGGGGAAGCGGAGATTTCTTCACATCTGGGAACGCAGATGTGGTGAGTTTGGGCGCAGAAGCGGGGTCTTGCGTAGGAGCGAAGAGGAGCTCGCACCTGCGATGTCGCACAAGCGAATATTGTTCCGCATGTACGAGGGGTCGGCTAGTTAGTTGTGATCGCAGGAGCGAGAATTTTGTCGCAAAAGCGACGCCGCAGAAGCGGCCCTTTATTCGCAAAAGCGAAAATTGCTGGGCAGAAGCTATATTTTGAAGGGTTGTCGTTTTATTCTCATTTTGGGATTTTTTTAGCTCGACTTGGGCGACTTTGGAGAGGAAATTCACCATGTGACTTGGGGTTAGCATTCTTGAATCACTTGTGATTTTATTTCGTGATTCTATCTTTGTTTTTGGTAATTGGATTATGAATTTTAAAGAGGAAATTAGGGGTTTTATCCCAAAGTTTCATAGAGTGAGTTTTTGAGTTTTGAACATCGATTCGGAGTCGGATTTGAGTAAAACTAGTATGGTTGGACTCGTAATTGAATGAGTTATCGGATTTTATAAGTTTTGTTGGGTTCCGAGGTGCGGGCCCGGATTTGGCTTTTTTGTTCATTTTGGACTTTTGATTAAAGATTCGACCTTATTGATAGAGTTTGTTTCCTTTGGAATTATTTGATGTATTTGAGTTGCTTTTGGCTAGTTTCGAGTCGTTCGGAGGTCGGTACGTACGGGATGGCATTTTTGGAGCATCGCTTGGCTTGCTCGATATTGTATTTGGCTTGCTCGAGGTAAGTAACACTTCTAAACTTGGTGTTGAGGGTATGAAGTCCCGAATTAAGTGCAATGTGAATGATGTTGATGTGACGCGCATACTAGGTGACGGGCGTGTGGGTGTGCACCATATAAATTATAATTTAGTCGATTCCATGGAACTGTGTAGTTATGTTATCTAAATATTTTTACTTTACTCTATGTGTTAGAGCACTTGAGCTGTAATTCATCCTATAAATCATGTTTAGGCTATATGTTGGTACTATTGGGACCCACAATGGTCGTTCTTTGCTGTTGAGTTATTTGCTTAATTGCAGTTATGTGCTCAGTCGCATTCATCATTTCATATCATATCTCAATCTCTATTATCGTATATTGTCACATCTCGTATCATTAATTTAGGTTTCTTAGCATGAGTGTTGTGAGCTCGAGAGACTGGAGAGATTGATGACTGAGTGAGGTCGAGGGTCTGTTGTGAGTGATATTTATGGGATCGGGCTGCACGTCACAGCAGGCTTTATTGATTCATGCCAGGATTTGGCATATTATAGCGCTTGGGCTCGATCGGCCCCTCCGGAGTCTTCACACCCACAATGGGCACAATTGCTAGGAATTATTTGCATTGGGCTGGATCTGCCCTGGTTTATTTGCATTTTGGTTCATTTGCATTAGGATGGATCTGCCCTGGTTTATTTGCATCTTTGGGCTGGATCTGCCTTGATTTATTTGCATGTGGGTTGGATTAGCCCTGTACAGTACTGAGTGACAGAGTGTGCTGAGTATTGAGCATGATGAATGAGAATACGAGACAATGACATGGAGTACACTAAGAGGGTGGGTACATGAGTTCATTATTGAGATACATTGCATTTGACATGCGTACTTGAGATACATGCATAAGAATACGAGACAGTGACATGGAGTATACTGAGAGGGTGAGTACATGAGTATATCATTGAGATGCATTGCATTTGACATGCATACTTGAGTGACTGAGTGTGCTGAGTATTGAGCATGGTGAATGAGAATAGGATATAGTGACATGGAGTAAACTGAGAGACTGAGTGACTGAATATTGAGCATGATGAATGAGAATATGAGACAGTGACATGGAGTACACTGAGAGGGTGAGTAAATGAGTTCATCATTGAGATGCATTGCATTTGACATGCGTACTTGAGATACATGCATAGAGATGCATTTCCTTCTGCTACCCGGCTTTGGTGACATGCATTATTTCACTTGTATATTGACATGTAGGCATAGAGATGTATTTTCCTCAAGCTATCTGAAAATAAAACATCTTGTTTATTGTTGAAAGGGTTTTGGGAAAAATCACGATTTTCAAACTTATTCATATGCTTTTGGTGCTTTTGATGGAGGATTTGAGATCTACTGTTATACTTAAAAAGCATGCGCATCTTTCCGTATTTGTGAATGAGTTGAGCATCTTACCTCGGAGTTATTTTTATATACCATTTTATTATTATTGTTGTGACTATTGTTGGTTATTAGAGTCGGACTCTGACCCTTGTCCCAGCTCATCACTACTTTCAACCTAAGGTTAGGTTTGTTAGTTATTGAGTACATGGGGTCGGTTGTACTCATACTAGACTTCTGCACCTTGCGTGCAGATATTGGATGTTGATGTTGTTGTGCACGGCGGGAGCTGAATCTGGAGATGTATCTTCGTTCCGGTCATAGCTGCTTCTTGATCTTGGTAGTTTTAGAGTTTTAATCTGTTCCTGTATAATTCAAACAGATGATGTACTTTATTTCATACCAACTTTGTAAATTCTAAATGTTATAAGCTCATGATTTGTACTACCAGTCTTTGGAGAGTCGTATAAATTCAGTTATCTCATCTTTGATTCATATCAGTATTGTTATATTATGAAAATCTGATTTCATTCCCAGTTGGTTAAAATCAATGGTTCTTTCCCAATTTTCTTTGAAAACTAGTTGTCAATCTGATTAAGAACCTGAACTTCAAAATCTTTTAAGAAAAGTGAGTGTCCAAGATCAAAAGTTATAATTAACAGGAGGCGAAGATTAATTACTAGCTATTCCTTTTAAGTCATATATAAGTTAAGGTTTGTCTATGTTCCATATAATACTAGAGCGTAAAAGAAAAATACATAATCTAATATATGAGTATTAAATACAAGAAGACATCATATGATAAAACAACAATAAAGGCAGTAAGCGAAAGATGATGAAAGCAGTAAACTAAGCTATGAAAATGAAGAACAGTCACGAAGAGGTAGGGAGAGAGGACTGGACTCTGATGATTGGGCCCCAACAAGGTACGCCCAGCGACTTGAGAAATGTGGCCATGGCAAGAATGGACTCTTCAAAAATGCAACAAGAGCTGGTTTGGACCTGAGTACCTTAAGAACTCAGCAGGCCCAAATGTACACAATCCCAAAAGAAAAAAGAAGGTAATTAGAAATATACTCCATATTCTCAGCATATTCTAATACACATGACAGGTATATAAACAAATAATTGAAACAAGGAAATGATTAATATTATAGGAAATTATATATTAATGTGGTGGTTTTACTTAGCAAATAATTCACATTGAAAATCTTTTGTTGTCATTAAATATTAAACCCTTAAATAATTAAATGTGTCAATGAATTAAGGGCTAAGGAGGAAGCTCCACTCGAGGTCGATGCTCCCTTTGGATCCCCCGACACTTCAAAGTTCCCAAGGGACTCAAGGCCCAGGGCAATGCTTGTGTCGGGGAGGGCAACCCAACCTAGAGTCGAACTCTACTCCCAAATACCCTTAAACACTAACAACATATTTTAATTATGTGTTTAAGTGCCAATGAGGCCCTTCCAATGTAAATTAAACGCTATAGTATTACCTATCACAAAATATATACCTTCCCTCCTATCATAAGAACATATAGACTATACTGGATGACCAAACAAACATATGTATCACATGAAAGAAAAACTCTGATTCTGAAACTCATACAGGTGAAAATAAAAAACAACCCAAACATGTTACAACAGTCCAAATTTAGAGTAAGGCAATACTCCAAAGAAGGTAAAGCTATACAACAACAATTCAGCATATATAGAGGTTTCTTGTGTATAGTAAAGCTAGTGTGAATAGGTTGACTTTGTTTTCACCACATACGTAGGTTGGTATTGCTACATTAATACTTTTAAAGAGAATCGGCAATGCAAATTCAGGCAACACAGTCATGACTAGTCATTTTTCAGTGGTTGTTGAAGACATCTAGGACATAATCAAGGCTTTCAACAGATGTACAATTTACAGACCACAACAGAGAGTTCCTAAGGATTTCTACAAATCATACTCCTAATAAATCATTAGGTTCAGATAACATTAGCCAGGATCCTTATGAGACTTTAGGGATTAGACTTGGTTTTAAAGTTATCAAAACAGCAAGGATTAGGGCAGTTCTGGATAGGATATATGATCAGGAACTAAACAAAAGCATGCAACATTCAGTCAGATACTTAAACATTTCAAATGCAGTAATGATTCTTATGTAAACAGGGGAAAACCTTACACATTTTGAGAGTTGAATTAAGTAAAAGGTTACAGATAAGGAAAAGACACTACATTAAGATAGGTTTAACTCAAAACATAGTTCTAAGTCAGTACATGAATACATGGTTGATCATACTTCCTTTTTACAAGTTACTACTTAACTAGGGCAGAGTAGCTAGGTTCTTTAAAAGATAAAGATGCATGATGACCCTAAAGATAGGATATAAACATGTTGTTGAGGGTGTAGACTAATCAAGAAAATAGTTAAGTTCTGTTTATCCAAGTACCAGTCTTTATAACAGAGAAGAAAGAACAGAATCCTAATCACATTATCTGAAAATATGACATAACCTTAACATGTGTGTACAATAAGATTACAGAGAGAAGAAAATAGAGATTTAGTTCAAACAAGATCATGTTAAAGCAACAAGCAACTAAACAAAATGAAATACCATAGTAACAACTCAGAAACAGTCTAACAGACATGAGCAGGGAAATAACATATAAACACTTAGAGTTCCTGCTTAAGATTAAAGGATAGGATATATAAACATAAACACCTTAAGATTCATTCAATCATAATTATCAGAACATAGGTTCAACTTCAGAAACTCACAAGCTACAAAGATGCAACAAGAAAGGATAAAGGTTATTGTATGCCAGCAAAGCTTATAAGGTTCATGTGAACATGACATATAACAACTTAAGCATGTAGACTGTTGGAACTCAAGGAATAAGATCAGCAAGAATCAATCATATAGTTTAATCAACCACCACTTAAAGACTCATAGTAAGACAACTAATCACAAATAGTCATTAAACTAACAGATCACAAATATTAACATATTAAACACCATAGAACAACTGTAATATACAGAACCTAACTTATCATGTTTGTATCATTCAAAGAAACGAACAAATAGAAGAATGAGGGCGGTGCTGACCTTTTTTAGGGCAACAAACCAAACGAGAACTCTTTTCAGTTGCTTAAGATCATAGAACACTCGATTTTGGACCAACGATAATACTCAACAAAAGAAAAGAAAAGCAGTAAGAAACCTAAGGGTTAGAATCCTAAACCTCTTAGTGTTTGTGTGTGTGTTTCTCTTCTGTATTAGATGGTTGGTTTGTGATTATCTCTTGTTAGGTGAGAGCATTGAAAGCCTTTTTTTATAGTGGCATTCAATGCCTTAGAGTTTCAAGATTCAAACTAAGATAGTGGAAGATGACTCATGATTAATGATGATAGAAAATCGAGTGAAAATCAGAAGACAGAGGGGGAAATTCAATATTGAGTTTACCTGAGTGGAGGGTAATCGGTTGTTGAAACTTCGAACCGACGGACAAACCCTAAAACCCAGAGGTCACTACGTTTGACCTCTGGGTATAGGATTCCATGATGATTTTCTAAAGAAGGTTTCATGCATGCTCCGATTTGACAAAGCATTAAGGAACATCAGAGACTTGATATTGCGTCTTTGGGTCTAGGGTTTCAAGATTCAAAGGTTTGAATTTTGTGATTGAAAAAGGAATTTGTAGCAGGATTCATGAGCTTCGGGAGGTAATAGCTGATTTCAGGCTCCGTTTTGAAAAATCATAACAGAGCTCAAGCGATTTGAGCTTTCATCTTTGAGTTTAAGGTTAAGCTTTGGAGATTTCAAATTTGTGTGATGAAATGGGAATGAAACCGGTGAGATTCGCGGATTCAAAAGGTAAAGGAGATGAAATCTCTGATCGACTTGTGACCTGCACCAATTTGTGCAAAGTTTATGACTGATTGAATTCATGAGATTGAGAGAAAAGAGATGGGAAGGGGAAAGAGAGGCGACCAGGTCTCTAGGTGAAATGATTAGGGTTTGGGGAGGGAGTTTGGTCTCTAGGTTTAAGAGTGAGGGATAGGATCTAATGATCAACGACCCTGATAATTTGGGCATTAAAGAATAAATTATGTAAAACGTTACAGCCGTTGGATAGTTGGATTTGGACGACTGAGACTGAGTCTGGTGAGATACAAAAATTAAAGGAAAATTGGGGATAAAATGTGTGTCGTTGATCTGATAGATCAACAATCCAAATTCATTGTGCTCTCTTTGTGAGTGAGAGAGGCGAGTGATGTGGCAGGTTCTGATTGGTTTAGGGAGAATGACATGGATTGCTAAAGTGGATAAGGATATGGGTGTTTGGACTGGGTCAGGTCCGAATTGGGCCTTGTATTTGGGCTAAAAATCATTTAAAAGGTAGCCATTTTATAATTGATTCAAGAATTGCAATTGTGGCCTTTTGGTCTTTAATCCCTTTTGAAATTAAGTTAAATAAACTTAATAATTTTCACTAAAATATAATAAAAATTATAATTGTTAAATACTACTAATTATTGTAATTAATTGACTATTTGTAAAAATACTTCAGTAGGACATTAATTTTGAATTATTGAAATAGTAAACTAATTAACTATTTTAAAAAGTAATTTATTGAAATAATTATAGAACTTACGTATAGAAATTATTTTAATAATCCTAAAATATATTTTTAATTACATAATACTAATGCCAAATGAGTAATTTTGAAACTAACATTGAATTAATTTATAGAAATAGGTATTCATTACTGGAAAATACTTTGAAAATATTTATTATAAATTATCAAGTATAAATAGATTAATTTTAAAAGGAATGGTCGAAATTGGCCGTCAACAGTACTTTCTTTTTCTCGTAGAAAACCTATAGTAGTAATCTACTCCTAAACCTGTTGGACATCAGGCTTCTCCTTTTATTTTCTTTTTTCCTAAAATCTCGAGAAAATTAGAACCAACAAGTTCATACAGTGATCTCTAGGTTTCCTTTTGTTTTTCTTTTCCTAAAACAAAATTTACTTGCAAATGCAATATATATAGATCACTAAACCAACTCGGTGCTGCAAATTTTGAGCTTTTAGGAAAAACAAAAAACAAGAGAAAAACCCGAAGCCCGACAAGTGGAGTGTGTAGGTGAAAATACAATTATAGATAAAAAATAAAATATCTATAGGCTGAGGCGCGGATATCTCGCTCTCTTTAAGGAGATTCAAGCCCACTGCAACAACGTCTTCACCGGTCCAACAGTATTCCTCTTAACTTATGTGATGACCCGATAGGTCATCTTATGTTTTAAAACTTAATTCTGCGCTTTGAAGCCTCAAATACCTTATTTTTCCCCTCCTCGGTTTGCGTGCACAGTCTTGGTATTTTTTCGAAAAGCTTTTATGTTAAACACTGATAAAATATGAAATTTCTGTCTTAAAAGCCATATGAGTTGACTTTGGTCAACGTTTAGAGCAAACAGACTCGGATCCGTATTTTGACTATCATGATGGGTACGTATCGTGATTTGGGACTTGGGCGTATGCCCAGAATCGAATTCAGAAATCCCTAGCTCGAGTATCGCATTTTGTTGAAATTTGAAAGTTTAAAGGCTTAATGAAGCTAAAGGTTTGATCGATGTTTGAAATTGTTGATACCGGGTCTGTATTTTGGTTCCAGAACCCAATATAGGCTCATTTCTATATTTATGACTTGACTGTCAAATTTGGTGAGAAACGGAGTTGGTTTGACGTGATTCGGACGTCCGGTTGTTAATATAGCAATTTTAAAGTTTTCTTGAAAATTTTCTTTGATTTGGTATCTCATTCGTAGTTCTAAGCGTTATTTTGGTGCTTTAATCATGCGAGCGAGTTTGTATGATATTTTTACACTTGTGTACATATTTGGTTTAGAGCCCCGAGGGTACGGGTGAGTTTCGGATAGGCTACAGAGTGGTTTAGGCTTAGCAAAACATAGCTGGTGCATCAGGTCTGCAGATCTCACATTTGCAAGGACTTTATCGCAAATGCGAGCTTCGCGAATGCGAAGTCAGGCTCGCATTTGCGAGGAGGGAGGGGGCTTGGCCAGCTTCGCTTTTTCGAAGAGAAGCTCGCAAATGCGATGGGGGCAAGGTTCGCATTTGCGGGAATATTGTCGCATTTGCGACTGGAATCAGATCAAGGCATACTCGCATTTGCGAGTCAGAAGTTCGTTTTTGCGAAGGGTAGAAGAAGGGAAAACGGTATTTTTGTTCATTCTTCAAATTTTCAAAATTAGAAAACCCTAGAGGCGATTTTTCAAAGAACTCTTCTCCCCCAATCCATTGGTAAGTGATTCTAACCTATCTCCTTTCAATCGTTCAATATATTTCATAAGTTTTCAACCTAAAATCTAGTGTTTTTATTGTGAAAATTGGGGGTTTGGGTAGAATTAGGGATTTTTGTAACATTAGGATTTAGACCTCAAATTGAGGTCGGATTTTAAAATACATTACATAACCGGGCTCGGGGGTGAACGGGCACTCGGGTTTTGGTCCGAATTACGTGTTTGGACCAAGAGGGCCTGGGAGTTGATTTTTGTTGACTTTTTCAATAATGACCTATATTGAATATTTTGCAATCGTGGTTAGTTCCTAAGGCTTAATCTGAATCATTTGATTGGTAATTTGCTAGATTCTATTGGTTCAGAGGCTTGTTTGAGAGGCAAAGCTGTGATTTAGCTTTGAGTGGATTTTTGGAGCAAAGTAAGTATCTTGCCTAACTTTGTTGAGGGAATTTT
Source organism: Nicotiana otophora (assembly GCA_000715115.1). Taxonomy (NCBI): domain Eukaryota; kingdom Viridiplantae; phylum Streptophyta; class Magnoliopsida; order Solanales; family Solanaceae; genus Nicotiana; species Nicotiana otophora. The sequence continues at coordinate 142,146 of AWOL01S0005657.1, read as the reverse complement.
TCCTACTATTTGACACTGTTTGCTACATGCGGGGGTGATACATATATGAGGTGACGAGCATATATGCATGTGCCAGGGTTAACCATGCTCGGGGGTAAATTATGTTATAAATTGTGTCTTGTAGAATCACGTGACCTTCTTGCTTCATGCCTTACGTGGCTCCTAAATACAAAGAACATTGTATTAAATGTTAGAAACTAAGACTTAGCTTATTATAACTTGATCAAATTCGATGGAATTTTGAGAATACATTGGTGTGTTTAATTCGGTCATCAATATGCATAATCATTAATACATTGCTACGGCCAATATTCTTGAGATACTAGATTCTATACTTGTGTTATAGATCATTTGTGAGATTTGTTGGAATACTTGAATAATAAGGTTCTTGCGGGTTTGTTGAACTATTTTTGGCTTGGAAAGTTGTGATTGGGATTCATTTGGAATATTCATTTAAACACTCTCCTTGACGTTATTTATGCTTCTTGCCTTGCATTGATATACATATGCTTGGTAAGGAAGAGTGTAAAGCACGAAGGGTGATGCCGTGTCTTTGTTTATACATTATCATATGAGGGAGAGTGTAAAGCACGAAGGGTGATGCCGCGCCATATTATTGTGAGTAAAAGCATGAAGGGTGATGTCGTGCCATATTATTGAGAGTAAAAGTACGAAGGGTGATGCCGTGACATATTATTAAGAGTAAAAGCAGGAAGGGTGATGCCGTGCCATATCATTTGTGAGTAAAAGCACGAAGGTTGATGTCGTGCCATTGCATTTATATTATCGTGTTTTTGTGTTATTGTGAGTTTATGGCACGAAGGGTGTTTCCGTGCAAGTGAGGACGAGGGACATGCATTATATTGTCATATCCTTTTTCTTGCATATATCTTCATGTCCTTACCTTGAATTGTCACTGTCATCCTTACGGTTCTTATGTGACTTGTCATTAAAGCCATGTTCTTGTTCTTTATCTTATTTGTTATTGTGACACTCATGCCTTCTACTTGCTTAACTTGTAAATATCATGCCACTTCCTGTTGTTATAATTGCAACCATGACATATCTGTTTTGTTGCACTTAGGTACAGGTCTTCTTCCATGTTAGTCATTAACGTCTCTACTTGTTAACTTATAAAGATCATGTGTCCCCTTTCTTATTTGCTATATCTATCTTCATGCCTCCACCATGCTAGTTAGTTGAAGTTACATTGCTTTTCCTAATTGTTGTTATTACCTTTATGTTTACCGCCTAGTCTGTTACTGATGTCCTTATGTACATTCTCATTTATTATTACTACTTGCGTAATTCCAACTTTGTCATTTCTGTTATCGGTATTCCTACCCTTCGGTTGATACTGTTTTACGCATATTTAGTGAGGATGAGATAAATGCATGAAGGGTGTTGACGTGCCGTTGAATTTTATGTCTTGAGTGTTTCTCTCACACTATGAAAGTTTTGAGGTGATTATTGTGGTTCATTGGGTTTCGCTCTAAGGAAAGGATTGGTCAAGATATTGGAAACTGTTGGATTGCGATCTCTTCTAGTACTCTATTATTGCTTTATACATTCGTTCGTGTGCTCTATTTTGTTATACTGTAGTATAGTTTTATTGTTAGTTACATTACAAATTTTATCAGTGAGCATCTTTTAACTAAAAAGCCTCATCACTACTTCGACGAGGTTAGACAAAATACTTACTGGGTACATGGGGTCGGCTGTACACATACTACACTTTTGCACCTTGTGTAGATCTTTGGAGTGGTGCTGCTGGTGATGTTGGGAGTTGACCCTGAAGATGTTCGTGCATTCCGAATATAGCTTCCACTTGTCCTTGGTAGCTTTAGATTTTGTTAATCTGTTTATGTAACATTCAAACAGATAGTGTAAATTATTTGTATCAACTTTGTAAATTCCAAGTCTTAGAAGCTCATGATTTGTACTACCAGTTCTTGGGTAATTTGTAAAAGTTCAGATATTTCTTTATTATCTTCTTATATTTTCTTTTAGCTTGTATTGTCTGTTAGTTCGCTTACCTAGCGGGTTGAGTTAGGTGCCATCACGACTAGAGATTTTTGGGTCGTGACAAGTTGGTATCAGAGCACTAGGTTCATAGGTTCTACGAGTCATGAGCAAGTGTCTAGTAGAGTCTTGCGGATCGTTATGATGACGTCCATACCTATCTTCGAGAGTCCGAAGGGCATTTAGGATAAACTTTCCATCTTTTTTTCCTTATCGTGCATCATTGATTCAGCTTGAAGCATAACTCTTTGAATTCCTTCCACGTATTCGTATGTGCATGTGAGCACTCGGTATCGGCAGAGCATCGACTGCTTATGAGTCCATGGATGAGATGCGAGATGTGATTCCTGTGTGCGGATGATGGGTCAGTCTGGAGGACTTGAGGGCAGGTTTTGACTGCAGCTTGAGCACGGGTATTTCGATTGTGTGAGCATGTGCTTTTGGACTTATACATCCGGTAGTGTCCCTATGAGTGGAATTTATGGCAGGCGAGTGGTTGGATGACTAAATGACGAGTAGAATGTGACTGCGGGCTATGTTCAGATGATTTGAAGATGACTAGAAGAGTCTGCTTGGGGTGTAAAAAGGGCTAATAGGTGCTTGATATCTGTCTTGATGTGGCATATAGTTTCGAGTTGTGAGTAAATTGAAAGGTTTTCATGTTGTTTAATTGTGATACGAATTTGATTCCCATGCCTCATTGATGAGTTCAAACCCAGGAAGATTACGTGGTGGCATAGCAGTTGTGGCTAGAGTTTAAGATATACATGGGATGGTGTCGAGGATCGCGGTATTTCTATATCATTATGGATTATGCATTTCATTAATGAGAAGACTAAGTGGTGGAGGAAGCAACTTTAGATTCACAGAAGGTCTCTTCAGAGCGGGTGCCTCGATTGTGGTACTTTGGGATGCTAAGAGGGAATGCAGCGACTTATGGGCCTTAGGGCGGTGTGGTTTTTATGCTAGAATCTCTTATGGAAAGTTTGGGGTAAGGATCATGGCGTTCTTGCAAGGAGGGGTATCAACTTGAGGGTAATTTGGAAGGAACTCAGAGGAAACAGGGCAGTTTGATAGTAAATTGAATCAACACAGTAATGATGTGATTGGTTCTTTGGGTACTTATAATGTGGTGGGTCTCCACAGGTGTTTCGTGGCAATGCTCATGGGTTTTTGGACAACTGTGTGTCTTGGTTGAGTTAGAGGTATTCGGTTATGATAGCTTGGTTATATGCAAACGGATTCCAAGGGGTTCTCGATGATTTCTATCACGGTTCGAGGTGAATATTTCCTACTGGTGTGAGGAACATGTTGCGTATTGGGATTTCCTCCTGGATGAGATCAAATAGAAGGTTTTTGACTGATCGGGATTGAGTTTTGCATGGGCAAGGTCACGGTTCAGTTTGGGAGGGAAGGTCATGAATTGTTAGACAGCACGGACGGTTTCAGATATCTAGATTGATGCTATTACTACTTGGTATTGCTGAGAAGCGTGTGCATTTTAGAGGGCGCATTGTGTTTTGACTTACGGATGCATCATTGATATTGCGATGCTCACCTGGTTAGTCGACTTTGAGATTCAGATTTTGTTATGTGGTACGAAAGAATTATAGAAGTATTCCTCATGGGATGATCGTATACGAGAGATGTGTTAGACATTTGGGTGGTGAAGTTGGGATCATGTTGGGTGATTCATGTGTTCGATGGATTTAGAGACTGGAGTTCTCAGAAGCAGATTGTTTTGTAGTTGTGGACTGTGAAATATGTCCAAAGCTAGCCAGATGATAGTGTGTGTTATGGTTATGTCCTTGTGGACTTTTGGAGGGCTAATTATTCGTTCGGGGATGACCGGAGTTGATTTGGGGGCCCATTGGTAGGCCCAATGAGGATATGTATTTTGTATTGGATCAGATTTGTTTGCTCATGCGCAGTTGTTACCACAGGTATATCGTCAGGCGGAATAAATGTTATTCGCGCCTTGGTCTGTGTTACGTGTTCCTCTCTTATGCTATGACGGTTGTGAGGGTTACATGGTTCTTCGCACGCATATTGTAATTCAGTTTAGGCCTCATGGCGCTATAGGCGAGATGGCCTTCGTGATGTTGATTTGCTTATTGCACCATAGTTGTACTTGTCCTTCTCAGTATCATTTGTTCCTAATAATTTTCCCACAGTTATATTTTTGTGCACTCTATTGTGCTTGATATTGACGCACATCTGATTAGTGAGCCCGAGTATTATGGCTGATGGGTACCCTATGTTGATTGATATGATGGGACTGGGTTGCACGCCGCAACGGTACTGTGATGAAATGTAACTCCTGATGCTTACTTCGTGTAGTATTGCTTTCATCATGTTGAAAATAGTTAATAGGAAAATGCTAAAATTTCCCTGCCTGCTTATCTTATTTAGTAGTCTTCTTATTTAGCTCTCTTACTGTTATCTGTCATGTCTGAATTACTACTTGTTGGTGTTCGGGACCGTGTTGTGTGGGGCTCCATATGATTATTGTTGATACTTAACGGTGGGGCTGCTTGTATCGGCGGAGATGAGCTTTCTAGACTTGAGATTTGCACTATTGTATTGGGATGAGGAAGGTTTGGAAGAATAGTACTAAATACTGCTGAGGATTTGGGCAATGGCCCTGGTCGGATGACTGAGCTTCTTGGCTTATTGACCAGATGAGTGGTTAAGAGGTTATGCGCGTTTCGTTCATCATCGGCAGGGTATGAAGGTTTTGAACGAGGCTCTAATCGATATGAGGTTTGCTACTGGCACCGAATTTATTTTTGGGCAGTAATGGTGGTCAGCAGTTCCTACTGTGAGTTTCTGAGTGATGGGGTGTACTGTGTGATTTCATCTTGGGGTTATGGTTATAACCTAATACAACTTGTTCAGGTTTATACAGTGTGTAGATGTGAGATTCGGGTCTTGTAATGAATTCGAGATGTTAGAGATTGGGTTCTAAGGTTTAAGGGCCAAGGTCGAAGTAAGGATCTCTAGTCATTTTGCATTGGCAGGCTTATATGGAGAAGGGTGATGTGGGATCACCCCCGGGTATAATCATAGTAAGGTTACACCGTGGTTTGATAGCTTTGGAACGACTCCCGGTACGTTCGAGGACGAACCTATGTTTAAGTGGTGGAGAATGTGATGATCCGATAGGTCATCTTATTTCTTAGAACTTAATTCTGCGATTTGAAGCCTCAAATACCTCATTTTAGCCCTCCTCGATTTGCGTGCATAGTCTGGGTATTTTTTCGAAAAGCTTTTATGTTAAAAACTAATAAAAATATAAAATTTCTGCCTTAAAAGCCATTTGAGTTGACTTTGGTCAACATTTTGAGAAAACAGACTCGGATCCATATTTTGACGGTCCTGATGGGTCCGCATCGTGATTTGAGACTTGGGCGTATGCCCGGAATCGAATTCGGAAGTCCCTAGCTCGAGTTATCGCATTTTGTTGAAATTTGAAAGTTTAAAGGCTTAATGAATCTAAAGGTTTGATCGATGTTTGAAATTGTTGATACCGGGTTCGTATTTTGGTTCTGGAACCCGGTATAGGCTCATTGTTATATTTATGCTTGCCTATCAAATTTGGTGAGAAACGGAGTTGGTTTGACGTGATTCGGACGTCCGGTTGTTAATATAGCAATTTTAAAGTTTTCTTGAAAATATCCTTTGATTTGGTGTCCGATTCATAGTTCTAAGCATTATTTTGGTGATTTGATCGTGCGAGCGAGTTCGTATGCTGTATTTAGACTTGTGTGCATATTTGGTTTAGATCCCCGAGGGCTCAGGTGTATTTCGGATAGGCTACGAAGTGGTTTAGGCTTAGAAAAACATAGTTGGTGCATCGGGTCTGAAGATCTCGCATTTGCGAGGACTTGATCGCAAATGCGAAGTCAGGCTCATATTTGTGAAGAGGGAGGGGGCTGGGTCAGCTTCGCTTTTGCGAAGAGAAGCTCGCAAATACGATGGGGCAGGGTTAGCATTTGCATGAATATTGTCGCATTTGCGATTGGAATTAGATCAAGGCAGACTCGCATTTGCGAGTCGGAAGTTCACTTTTGCGAAGGACCTTGGCTCGCATTTGCAACATATGTGTCGCATTTACGAAGATAGCAGGCTCAGAGATTCTTCGCATTTGCGAGGAATTGATCGCTATTGCGAACTTTGTGTCGCAATTGTGATAACTGCAGCTGGGTAAAAGAAGAAAAAAACGGGATTTTTGTTCATTCTTCAAACTTTCAAAACTAGAAAACACTAGAGGCGATTTTTCAAATAACTCTTCTCCCCCC